>JAURVB010013820.1:0-175243 GCA_033002965.1 Piper betle | reverse complement strand
TATTAGTAACAATAGTAATATCTTTAAATCTATTATTATAGCACCAAATTCATAGCACCACTGGCTGTGGTTACTTTACCATTATTATGTGTAAGCACCAAATTAATTCATCACACAATTTCTTTTCTACTGTATGTTATTTTTAAACAAAAATTTCTCTTAATAATTTATGCCAATTATTTACAATGCTCTCATTCGTTTTAGTAAATATAATACTTAACAGCATATTCGCAATTTAAAAAATCAGTTAAATGGCAATCCAATGTGACAATGAAAGCCCAATATTAGAACGTTATACCTTCACACCACAGTAAGTCATAACTATGGGCAGGTACGCTCTGCCCAATTATAAACTTTCTTGAGTTTCAACTCATACAATGCAACAGATGAACGTCGACCAAATAAACGTGCGTGCGATTGGAAAATGAATTTCTAAAATCAATTAAAGTTATGATAAATGATGATGATAACAATTAGTAAAAATACAGACAAGGATCTCGGCGATGACGGAGGCTGCCGGAGGGGCCGGAGAAGGAGACGAGGGCGCGGTGGTGATTACCACCAAGGTGAGCTGCAGGATGAAGAGTGGGAGGGAGAACTTGAGGGGTCGTCCCCTGCCATATCCATTCGTCGTTATCATCGTCGGCGCATAGCACACCATGCTCGTCTGCATCGCGCCCAACATCGCCTCGGGTGCCGCCGCCTCCTCCATCTCCTCAACGTCCTTAATCACTCCCTGATCACCACCACCACCTGCACCACCTCAATATGTGCAATTGCACCAACCCAACAGCAAAACTCTTAATAGCTTTGATGAGCAACTAACTAGCACATCACAAGTATGATATTGTTGAGAAATTGAGTCAAGAACGATGGGGTGGGTATGAAGAGATCGGTTGGAGATTGTAGATATAAAGGGAGACCTGAGAGAGAAGATGGAGGAGAGGTTGACGTCGAGCAGTGCAGGGAGACCACCATGCACAACGATTGATGAGTTAGCGGGAAGACTAACTAATATACCTGACTTTGACTTTTGACTTATTGGGCTTTTGTTTATCGAATGAGTCAAATTTATTTTTATTTTATATAATTTTTAAAGACTTAAAGCTAAATTAAATTTAAATTTAAATTTGATTTTGGTTTGTTGACCATTTAATTTATGTGATTATATATAGAAATTAAAATTTTATTACCCGTCGATTTTGCAATGTTAATTAATATTCACAGATGAATGTTGTAGGTGTGCGATAGGTTTTAGGTTTTAATTAATAATACATTATTTTAATTGATGAAAATTTTTGATGTGTTTACTCTTCATAGATATAAATGAAAATAATGGTGCAAAAATTTTTCATGGTCATTCATTATTTTCAAAAATGTTTTTTGAGCATTGCACTTTTATTATTTAGACGTTTGCTTTGGATAACAATTTGAAAATTAAAGTGAGAGTGCCTCGATTTGTTTGTAGGTTAAATGAAAAATAGTCATACATTAAAGATTTTTCTCTATTTATGACCACTTATAAAATTTGATTTTTCACCATATTAATTAGCCATACTTTATTAATAAAATCGAACACATTTATAATTTAAAATATTTTTTCTTATGAAATACAGAGTCAAATCGGTAGAACAAAGCTCTTGTATTTGTTTGATTCAAATTCCAGCAACATTGTCAAGATCATTTCATCAAATTAGCCTATGACGTGTAGATAAAGTCACATTTGCTCCAAATGGATGTAGATATAATCTAAGACTTAATTAGTTCACTGAAAACTTTATTCAATGTGTTAATCTTCAGTACACACTCTCCTATCATTTTCAAACTTAATAATTGGTTAATAATAAGTGGGGTGAATTTATCAGTTACTATTGAATATTGATGCTGAATAATGATTGCAAAGCAATAAGAGTTATTAATTATGTACAAGAAACAAGAAATTAAAAACAAAGATCATTAAGAAAAATGATTTAAATATATTATTTACATACAATTACTACAACATATT
The DNA here is from genome assembly GCA_033002965.1 of Piper betle. Lineage (NCBI taxonomy): Eukaryota > Viridiplantae > Streptophyta > Magnoliopsida > Piperales > Piperaceae > Piper > Piper betle. Next base: position 173,235 of record JAURVB010013820.1, on the reverse strand, counting down.
TCAAAATAATTATTCATATAACCCACCAAATGAATTTCTATTCAAATTTTTCTTATATCTTGCAAATAAATTTCACGTAAGAGTGTAAAGAATTGTCACAAGAACCATGACCACATTTCAATGGACACAGATATAATACCCTTCTCTGATCTCAATCCACCAAATGGCATATAAAGAGTCAACTGCCACAAAATGAACATCTTATTACTTCCCAAATCCATAAAACCCAAAAAATTCAAACTTACATTTGTCATGTCAAGTGTCAACTGATTAAAAACAAAACTGAAGCTTACCAAGGGGATGCTCAAGAAACCTAAACTGGCCACAATGCAATACTAAACCTAATAGGATCAAAGACAAACCAGTTTCATAGTGATTAGCTTCTACTATTTGTTAGAGGAAAATTAGATCAGATTCTAGTCCAAGTGAAGCATAGAATAGGAGATGCATGCATGCAAGAAGAAGGATAGGAAGCCCAACAAAATCAGAGATGGTGCAAAGATGGAGTGAGTGCTTCCAAGATGTCATTGGTTCTTCTCTAGTAGCATGTCAAGAACACATTGTACACAATAACTCCCATGTTCAACGCTACAACCGATTATCCAAGATGTTGAGTTTATCCCAGCATCGTGTATAGAGATGTTATGTAATTGTATATGAGCTAATGGGAAAGTTCACTCGATGCAGCTTTCTTAGATTAATATATTAACGCACTTGTTTGCAAGTCCCTGTTGCCAGTGCGGTTGACTAGTAGCGTTTTAAAAGCTTGGCGTGGGGCAGCGTGCCAACGCGTTGTTAGGGCTCAGGTTGGCGCTAGTGTTGCCTTCGTGTCACCCCAGTCCAGCTTCTCCCGGGCCTCACTATGCGCGTGAGGGGATGATTCGGCGGGTGGTACCCTAGTTGGAAAGCTTTTAACTTCACCACAATCCGGGATGACAGATGTCGGGTCGGGTGTGGGTGGCCAGTCCTAGCGAGTGTTAACCACCACAACAGCGGAGACAGCATTCGGTGGTTGGCCCGACGGAGATGTCAGAACTTCACCACAACACGTGCCCTACGCGTGAGGGGGAGACGGTTCGGGAGATGATCTCAGTGGGTTAGCCCGGCTTGAATAATTCTAGAACTTCACTTATGACACGCGGGCCTGCATCATTGCGCGAGGCGAGGTGATTCTCAGCGACATGACAAAGTAGGAGAATTGTTAGATTTATCCCACATCATGTAATAGGAGATCTAGTGACTAGACATAAGGCTAACGAGAAACCTTAATTCCCTGGACCGACTCGTTGACAAGAAGACTCAGAATACATGTCAAGAAGTCCCGTCTGAAAGCCCGTTGACCTGAAGCCTTAAAACTTGGGCCCGAAGGCCCAGCACAAGATACACAGGAATCCTATATTTAAAACAACATCAAAAGTTAATTGTATTATATGTATACATAAGCAATATACATGGAAGATGAGATCAAGGTCATGACCTGTTAATTCTCTTGTCCTCCCAGAAAGATGGATGAAGTTGGAGTTGCGATCGCCCATGTAGGATGAAGAGGTTCCGGGGCCTCAAAGTAGACTTGGATCGACCCAGTGTCTTTGGAGGAAACTGGATCGAGACAGTGTCTTTGGAGCAAACAACCAGCTTGTCCAAGTTCTTCATCACTTGGATCATACAAGTCCCTGGTTTGGCCTCCGGTTGAGTTACCAGATTACCGGTACTGCTCCGCATTTGCTTGTGTGTGCAAGATGGATCAATCAATCAAAGAGTCACAGCTTATCTTCCCTAGATCAAATCATATGTTCATATTCCAAGCTGACCAACCATATTGATTAGCCAGCATTGCGGTGAAAAATGAAAACACGCATGAAATCAAATAGGGTACAAAAGATTACTTGATTCTGGGCAGAACCCAAATTGCAGTTGTTGGTGGAGAATCAGATGTGAATAAATTTTTTTCGTGATCAACATCTGGAAACGGTGGGGAGAAGAACTGGCTGACCCTATTGGAGGGGAGTAGTTTCGAGAACATTGTGCCACACAAATCCAAGCTCTTCGAATAATAAGATAAATTATAATAATATAATTTTTTAAATATATATTATAATTGACTTTAAAAGTGGATTTTAATTAAATAAATAAATAATAATAATTTAATTTAAAACTTTTTGTTATATTATAATTGATTAAATTTCATGTTTTTAATTAGAAGGCAATATTAAATTCTCTATTATTAATAAAAGTAAAGTAATTTCTTTCAGAGAGTTGGCTGCAATGAAAACTAATATTGGCCCGGTGCTGACTAAAAACATTGGAGAGAAGGGATGAAAGGTTTTTTCTATATATATTATTATATTTTACTTAAGGTTGTTTAAGAGTATGATTAATCTTAATTAGACTCGTTGATTGACAGATTAGATAAACACATAGTCTGAAGTTCAATTTGAAGTCAAATAAAGTGAGTTTGGTTTAGGGTTGGACAATTTACGTGATGTCTGTGCTCTGTATAAAGATCGATATTTTATATAAAAAAGAATATTTAAACATACATATTAGATAAGTTCTAATTTGGATTAGATACACTAAGACCTAATGAATTAGCTAACATCAAAATAATGCATATTAAAAACAACACTCATTGAATATTTTCAGGATCAAATATTTTTAACCGTGAATAAATATAAAGGAATATAAAATTACCTATCTTTACGACACAACACAAATATTTCTTTCGGTGGTAATATAAAATTACTTACTTTTACAACGCAAAAAATATTTTCTTGGATCAAGAGATCAGAGATTGGAAATAACTTAAATATAATTTACACATCAATTTTTGGCAAATGATCATTCAATAAACAGTTGTAACATTTTGCTAAAGAGTAGGATAATTACTAATAATTTACAATTTTTAATGATAAATTTGAAATCTAATTAACTAATGGTTGCTATGATCAGGACCCATAAATATCTCTACAAGTTTATTGGGTCTTACAACTTAAGACCTTACAAATGAGATTACAATTCACATATATTTGATTATCCAACCAAAATAACAAAAAAGTGTAGTATACATTATAATTAATAATAACATTAATCTAGTATAATAGTACATGAATATAAAATTTGTTGAAAGAATAATACATGATGTGTATAATTAACATTTTTCTTAAGTTAATAGTTGATGTGTATGATCCCAGAAGCCTACATTAAGATAATGTCAATATCACTTCTAAGTCTTTTAATGAAGAAAATTGATTAACCAATGACTTTTAATTTTTGCTGCTTAGTTAAAAAAAGACTTAATTATTTGCTGCATGAGAAAAATCAAGGTTTTTTTAATCATTGTTTGTTTGCAGCTAGTACAAATTTCTGAAAATTAATTAGTGAAACCTAAAATAAGAAAATGAGGCAATCCAACAATGAAATTTAACAGAAATTGGTCACCATAATTTAACAAATTAACAACAAAAACTCATCAATCAAATTAGCCAAGTTGATCATGAATTAAGTGCATGATAAACATTCATTTATCCAAGTTGATAATGAATTAAGTGCATGATAAACATTCATTTATCTGCATGCATGTTGCACAACATCTTCTCCAAGTCCCCCATGGAATGGTGCCTCTGGAGCTGCAATTGCTGCCTGAAATTCCTAATAAACTCCTCGGCGCGCTCGTTGATATCATCGGATTCGCATCGAGCGATCTTCTTTGGCGCCGGTGGTGGCCATCTCCGGTCAGGCTGCCACGATTGAATCCGTTGATAACTTGACCTAATTGGCTTCACCTCTACCTGGGGCTCTCCTCTTCCTCATCTATCCTGTATAAATTGCTAGGGCTTCTCAAGGATCTCCCTTTCATCATCCTGGCCATTTTTTGGTCTTGAAGGTTTATCACCCCCACAGAGAAATCAAATGTTCTTCCTCCTTGCATAGGTTTGCAACAAACAATGTTCGGTACAAAATATATGCATGGTGTTGGTGGTAGTTCTAATTATATATGGTGGGTAAAATTAGGATGTGGAAGAAATTAAGTTATCAAAATGACAATAGGGTTTGTCAAAAAATGTGAGGTGGGAAGAATCAAGGGATTTTATTTGGGTTTGTTATAGTATAATCTAGTTGTGTTCTTTGTGTACAGTATCTAATAATAGTTTTATTTTGTTGGGAGGGGGAGGAAATGGTGTCCCCTAAAGAATATATATAGTTCACACATGTTCATGTTTGATATGGGTCTTCCTCAAATGTATTAGATGGGAAGAGTGCCTCTTAATAGGAAAATAGAACTTTTAATCCATAATAAGAACTAGAATTGGTGAATACAAAATGAGAAAACAAAAATCTCAAAGATATTCTCCTGGATAGTATTTTTTCTTGTAAATAATCCTGTGTTGACAAGGATTTACTATTTCCTATTGCTGGTTGTTTTGCCTATTTTCTATGAGATTGAACATGTCCAATCCTTATCTGCAGAGTACCTTACCACATCAAACAGCATAGATTTGATCAATCATATATGACACCTAGTTTGAGTCTATCACCAAGTTCAATGAGGGGGAAATATTAGAGGATAAAATGGGGTGTATGAAGAACTTCTCCAACCTATGCATGCAAGACATGGAATTTGTGGTTTCCCACATACAAGTTTCTTCCCCACACATAAGATGAAATTGGATATCCAAATCTTTAACCAAATTTTCCTCATCTTTCTGAATTTGCATATGGTATACACTAATTAAGCCAAATTAACAACCTGACAACAGGTTTAAGTGAATTGAAGTGATGAATCAATTGGTCTCTTCTTATTAATTAGCTAGTAGCTTCCATGAGAGTTTGAAGAGAGCATAATGCCTTCCAGCAGTACACCATCCCAGTATAGAGCTTAAGCAGATCCTTCATTATTCCCACCTTTCCTGTTTGCAGTGGTGTTCTTCAATATCTGCAAAGGAGCACAGCACAAAAATTGCTAAGAAAGTAAAAGGAAGAGAAAGTTTTAGTTTGTATCAAGTGAAGGAGAAACTTCCTGTCATACTGATTCATAACCAATTAATGAAAAGGTGCAAAAATTCATACTCCAAAATATTTATAAGACAAGAATGTTAGAGGCACCCACAAGATAGATGATGTTTAGTTGTGAGAAAGATAAATTATTTTATAAGGATAAGTTAAAATGATGGCTCATACTTTTCTAAGCATCTGGTTTTCATTCTGTAGAGTGGAGAGTCTCTCCTCCAATTCACTGTTCTTCGTCTCCAAATGCTTCAATTTCACCTCCAAATCGTTCATATACGCCTTCTTCCTCTCCCTTGCCTGCTGGGCTGATACTCTGTTCCTGAGCAACCTAAGCAATTTATAATCATTCTAAGTTATCAAAAGTTCGCATAAAGATAGATTCGAGTAATCATAAACCAGCCAAAGTGTAAACTGATGGACTGATAATCTAACTATGCACAATTTCGCAACCAAATATATTTGTCATTCCCAATAAATTGTTCACAGAAAAGGTTCGATGAATAGTCCAGTTGAAAATTTTTCATTTTCAATTATAATATGCAATTAAAACACTAAATATAAAGTAGAGGAGAGGAAAATAAATTATAAGGATATGCCTTTTCAAACGTTTGTTCTCTTTGTCAACTTGGCTCCGGCCCCTCCTCTTCTGGGCAGCCCCCGACGAAGCACCATCTAGCCTTGCAGCTGCTGCCTCCCGGCCGGAGGTGGACGTACGGCCGGCCTCGCCGCCAATCTCCGGCACTCTCCTGCTTTCGTCGTCGCTCTCTATTGCTTCGCCAACATTAACATATATACATACTAAGAAATATCAGGCACAGAGTACATTGATGAGCGATCCAACGTCACTTAGAAATCAAGAAAGAGCAACCAATCACTACAAAAAATAACACACAGTTAATAAGCAGAACACCAACCTACTAATTAACATGTCAACCACCATATTTTCAAGATACACAAATCAAAAGAATAGCTGAAATTGACGAATATAACAGTACAATCAAGAACCTGGAAATCAGTTAAAAAACTCAGAACAGCCATAGCATAAAATGTTTGAACGAGTTAATCAAACCGCGACATCTCAACGATGAAGATCATCATACTACAAATATAACAAACTTGTAATATAATAGACCCCCACAAAGATGAACTTGTAATTAGCAGTAATCCTGAAAAGAAGACCGGCATAGATTTACATGTTATTAATGCCATTCTTAACTAACTAAACCAAAAGGGTAGCTAAAACTCTCAACAACAAGACACAATTCAATAGCTCATATATAAGAAGGCCCAGAACCAGATGGAGTGGCTGCGATCACCTTCCTTGACTTTGGCATCAATGGTGCCGCCTGGGAGAGAGCTAGCTGCTGTTTGCTCTGTCATTTTCCTCCAATGCTGATTGATTGTTTGTGAAGATCATAATCAGCTTGCTCAAGACATCGGTATGTGAAGTAAAAGATGGAAGATTGCATGCAACGTACTCAAAGATGAAGTGATTATGGAGGGAAGGCTGGAAACACGAGTAGAATCTGGTGGCCGTCGGATGGACTAATATCGGACGGTAGGGAAGTGGGAGCGTGGACGAGGAGGTGCCATGGAAGTGGCTGGGGATCCAATGGAGGTTGGAGTAGAAGCGTGGCATGATGTAGACCGTATGATGGAGGATCGATCAAGTGGTTGACATTGTCCAATTTGTACGGATAGATCTCAACTTTCTGCTTTTTCTGGAATTTAATAATGATAGCGATGTTTATTTAATGGATTGATCGCCGACAATTTGGTCAACGGCATTCGATTATTTAAAATTTTATTTTTTATTTTAAAATTACATAAATTAAATTTAAAACTCATATTTTGGGCACTCTCTTTAAATATCAGATACTGCTAAATATTAGTAGAAGAAGAAGAAACAAACCATTTAATATGCAGGCTTATCTATAAACCAATTGGCCCAATTCATTCCAATCATATTTATTCTTATTAATAAAATAAAACTAAAAATCACACTTTGTAGAAGATTACAAAATTCAACCAATATAAATATACTAAAACAAATAAATTCAAATCATTATAATTTATCTCTTCACCTAATTTAAATTCATGTTTAAAATCAGAATCTATCGATTAAAATATTAAATTGTTTTAATTTATCTCATTGTTTAATTAAAAATATCTCAAAAATTAGACTCACATTCGTTTTTAACACTATCAATTCAAATATAAAAATTTTCTTTGTTTTGCTTCAATTTTGGTTGCACCCATATAGGTTCTAGTTTCAAAAGAGAACAAAAACTCAAGCACATCAGATAAGTTGAGTCCAAATTTAATTGGTTTGCTGATCAAAAAGACTTCACATGCTCAGACGGCCAGCAAATAAGGTAAAGGCCGCTCTTATAGTTGTTACAAATTACAAATTTTAGTTGTTCGCACAGTGTGATGATTCACAGGAGCACCAACACAGAAATTTTGCCTTTGCAAAAACATATGCCAAAGATAACACAACTAACCCACAAAAACTTAAACATGTATTCACAATGAAGTTGATCTTCAAAAGCTTTTCATGGAAAGAATGGACATGGATTTCGTTCAAGTAAAGATCAGCTTCTATTGTAGCCAAACTTCTTTATATGAAAACAACTCCTACACATAAATTTATATGTTCACATTGTCAACCAATTTATGTTTATAATACATGCACATGCAACCATATAATCTAGACTCCAGATATATAATAAATAGAACGAAAGAGACCGATTTTGACAGAAAGAATGACCAGCCTGATAAGAGCCACAGATCACAACCTTCTAATGAGATTGGCATTACAAATAACTGGCAGAGTTCAGTCTATGTTTTCACGAATATGATGAAGCTAAGGATTTGTAAACCACCGAGATACTGAAGGTGCCCTTTCAGTTCATTTGTCGTCATGATAATGAGCTATCTATAGAGTGAGTGTCAAACATTCACAGGGATAAAAATTTCTTCAGCAACTCTACCCATTTCATTTGCAAAATCGTAGACTATTGCAATTTTTTGGGTGGTTCAGACTGTCTATTAGCAGGGAAAAGAATGCGAGTAACAATGAAAAGAGGTTCCATTAAGTCTATTCAAAGAACAAGACAAGTTTAACAAATATGAGTGTATCATGTATCAGAAAATCTGATTAAGTTGATTAATTCACATTGTAATTTCTGCCCTTTTAAAAAGCTGAAGAAATCTTTTAACAACTAAAATATGTTTTGAATTTTTCCGTTAATTGCCTCAGTTTTGTAACCATGTTGTCCCTTCTGCTTCTTAATTTTGTTTTGTCTAGGACACATATTTTGTTCACTGAATTACCGTTGCCAAGGCAAAGTCAGAAAATGTATTCTTAACAACATAGTATTTCCAATTTGATTGACTAACTTTCGACAAGATCTGAAGTGAATCAACAATTATAAAATTTTCTTGAAGTGGGGGCAACATAACAATTCACTGCTTAAAGTTCAAGACATCTTTATATCACTGGATATGTATTTATATTTAACAGAGATAGCCAACACAATAACCTTGAAGCTTCCATTTATTATCCCCAAAAATGACACACACCACACAAATAAAAGTTGGCCTACCATTCTTATAATTTTTTTGAGGAAATCATGTGCAGCCTTATTCATCCAATTAAAACTTTGTGATACTCCACAACAAAGCATTTTGCGTAATATCCATCCTTTTTTGAGTGTTATAAAATGGTCGACTTGTTTCTGGATCTATAATACCCAAAAGTGTATGTGAAACCTGACAGATGTTAAACAGTGAAATGTGTGAAAGGATTGGTTATTTGACATGATATTTATATTTAGACTTTGCCAATTATTTTTCGACAGGGTTAGACAAAGTTAAACAGAAAAGGCCAAAACAAAATTGTCAGAGTTACTGATTTTACAAAGAAAGTACCTGGGTAACTAGCTGCTTACACCTCAAAATCACTTGGTGTTCCATTGAGAGCCACGCATTTTTCATACTCATGCTATTTACAGTAAAACCATGTGTAGAACGCACAATGCCATCAAAGGACACCAACCTTCAGCGCACCTAGAAAATGGTATTTGCTAAGTCCAGTTAAATCTGAATAGCTAGCAAATTTAAAAATGAAGAAGTTTCATACACTTAAATACAGAATTCACACAGTCTATGTAAAGAATAGAAATTGCTCAACTGAAAGGAATAGTAACATATATGCCTCTATTGTCATTCTTTCATGTAGAAGCAAACCAAGGTTTGCCATCTCGAATATTGGTATTGTGTCCATCATTCCTCTTAGAGATATTTTGGAGAAATTTCAGAGAAATATTATAGACAAAATCATTTCAATAATATTACCACATAAACACATATAAGTTAAATATATTACAAGTCATCATATTACTATTCCAAAAATAAATAATAAACTAGTCAATCACACTAATTTAACAATTAATTTAAATCACTAACTAATTGATTCAAATTAACAAAAACATATATTTAATAATTCATAATAATAATTAAATCCTTCCCAACCCACCCACTCAAAGAATAAAAAAAATGTTACCTTTCTCACCAAGTTTGGCAACGATGAACCCACAATTCAATCACAATGATGCAAATGGAATTATGGATGAACCACGATCTCAATTCACAATCTATTTAAAGATGAAAAAGGTAAGCTTCATGATTTCCTATTTAAATTGTAGGTGTTTGCCATGTGATTATGTTGAAAAAACAACAAAATTTTCCTATTTACATTGTAGGTGTTCCATTTAACAGAGATTCCTGTTTTGGTGTCAAATCTTATTTCACTTTTATTTTATTTCCCCACTCCACTTTTTTACCATTTTACATGAGATATCGCCTTATATTCCGCAAAATGTTGTGAAATATGACAAGAACCATTTCGCCGGCAAGTTTCATGTTAGCTGCCTCCTGATACCGAAATCTCAACCAGATTTCTCCGAGATCTCACAAAATTACAAACCTTGAAGCAAACTGAATTTCTTTATCCAATTTCGCAATGAAAGATGAGCAAACCAGTGTATCATATTAATATTTGGAGAGATATATAATGATGATGTCAGAATGATATCTTATTTTCCCCATCTTTGAGGGTTGCAACTGAAAGGACATCTGACATAAAAAGCTTGCTGCTCCGTTTCTGCATGGATTTTATGTCATTGATTTAATTATGAAGGCAATCATTTGAAGATATAAAATCCTTGAAGCAGACATAAGAATGATGCATATGTAAAGCTGGTATAAGGTTTTGGTGGTGTGATGATGATATGTCTCTATGCCAATTAACACAAACATATGCATGCCACCACTTTAAAGAGAGTAATCACGTAAAAGAAATAGTTCTAAAAAACCATACAAATTGAACGACTAATATAGTGGAAAGAAGGCTATTAGTTCACATCTTATTGAAGGATTTGATGAGGAAAACAATGGTTCAGCAACACCCTTTGGGTATCCGGTGGAAGAATAAGAAGAAGAATAAGAAGAAATAAAAAGACCGAGGATAGAGAAACTTGCACGAGCCACATTAAGCATATGCATAAGTCTAAGTCACAAACCTGGTAATCATGAAATCCACCAGAAATCGACACCACAACAACATTAGACAACATTGGATCAGAAACCAAGCCAACCGTGTAGCTGTTCTTGACTTTATAACCTTGATTCCACTGCTAATTGACCTGTGAATATATATGACCTAAAGATGGTTGCAATGCCACAGGTGGTGACCTGCACAAAGTCATTCACCATATCAATCACTTGCTAAGGCAGAAAAACAATAAAGCCAAGCCAAAAAAAACAACAACAAATCACCGGTGTGGGCTCAACAGTGTGATAATTGTTTCGACTGCAGTCTTTCTAAGATTAGGATGGACAACCACTGCTCTGGCTACAAATCCACCCATTGAATGACCAACCAATATTACACTTTTTGGCAAGCTTCCAGACGCTTCAGCCCCTTCTTTGCCACAATTTTTTATAGATATTTTATATTGATCCAGTATCTACTAATTAAACAAAGAAAAATGGAAAACTTAATGTTTAAGAAGGAAAATGGTTCTATAGATTCCTAATTCACCCAAGTAGAAAATAAAAGCATACATAGATTGTACATAATTCAGTGGTTCATGCACATGTCCATAACACCAGCGAGTTAGAGTTTGGAACAAATGACTCAGAGTTTTGACTTTCTTGAGACTAAACAGAATGAAATTCCCAAAACTTCCCCAGTTCTATACTCCACATAATATTTGTTATTACTACATGGAGGGCATGTAGGTGAACTTTTTAGACACCAAAGACCAAAAAAATTTGCAAGAAGTTGAACGAAGAAATACTGTGTATGGAGTATACAACATATTCTGTATGTTCTTCAATTATCCTCCCATCCATTGCAGAATGTTCTCCTATTTAGATCTACAGCAAGCCAGTCCAGCATTCGAGTATATTGGCAAGCCTCTTGGTAATGTGTATGCTTAAGGGGTTCTCTTTGATAAGCTCTGTGAGATTCAGTTCCCAAAGAGCGTACCTGGCAAGTATAGAGAAGGAAAGATAATAAACAACAAGTGAGCTTTCTCTTATCAGCAAATTTTAACAAAATAAAAAAGTTGACTCCCTTAAGCCCCACCTACATGTGATTGGAAAAATAGAAAGAAATAATTGAGAGAGATCATATTGAGCTGACTATCCATATGATAAGTCTACCTTGGCAGGATCAAGGTAGTAGAGAAGAGGAAGCGGATTGAGCAGGTTGTTCAAGAATACAAGGAAACATAGACCATCCATATATAGACTTACACAACACTTAGGTTTAGGGCATTTTCAAGGAGATCACAAAATCGACTCGACATATACCATAATGCAACTAGATAATTCAATAACTGACATGACACATGACTGCAGCTATATGAGTTGATGGCCTAACTAAGCAATAAGGATCCTACATAAGGGGAAAACATAAACCAATGGTTGATAGCCTCACAGAGGCCTTAGAGCACTTACCCAAGAGTGCACAGATAAAACTGGATATATTTGTTAGACCCCTATTAGTATGCAGCCTATTATTAGTAATTTCCTTTCGATTGTTAAGTTGGTCCAATTATTATCTGGTTAGGTCTTTCTTATATTAGTTAAATAAGCGAGCATGTGATTCCCAATAAGACCCGCTTAAGAGTCTATGAATACAAGATGTGTCTCTCCTTTCACTATCAAGAACACATTGAAAGTGTTAGGCCAAATCACAAGGATCAGCCCCTCTGCGAGTGACAAAGTTTGGTGATCTCAAATTACACAAATCCACCAAGATTGAGATCGGAGCCCTTAATCTTTGCCGATTTTGATAAATTTCATTTTCATTACAATTTTGTCTTAAAATCCTAACGAAACTATATACTAGAAAGCAACTAGGTAATAACAACAAACTATCATAAAACTACCACTATATAAAATGATGGCCTAGCTAAGCAACACAAATCATCATCACCATATAGATAGCTTGGGCAAACACAAGTAGGCTTGAGAAACACCCAAAATGCTACACCTAAGAGGTAAGATTTGTTCAATTTCCTCCGTGGATCTATATGTCCTTGTTGTATTCTCTCATTGCATATGGTGCACTCGAATACTTCCACTGAAATCACTCCAGAAATATTGCCTTTGACTCTAGACAAATGTAAGAGCCTATAGGTTGTATTATTTTTAATCTTTGACCAAGAGATATCATGAAGTGGCCTCTGTTGTGGCACAGGCACATTGCTGAAACACATTAAATCTAGTTGATTTTTTATTTGATTTATTATTCCTTAGTTATGCACATGATTTCAAGATATCAGTAATATTTAAATTACATTGCATCCATTTGAAATTGTAAGTACAGTTCCGAGTATCATCGAGAAGCAAATTACACAATTCACATATGACAATAACTAAAGTTTCCCATTGAGATGCATGCCAAAGTAGCTCAACTAGCTTGAAAGATATCAACTATTTGCAATGTGTTAGTTAAGGTCTAAAGGAAAACCAACTTCTTGCAAATGCGGTGTTCTGAGTAACATCAAGAAACAAACACATGACAATAACCAACGCTTCCCATTAAGATGTATCTCGAAGCAGCTCAACTAGCTTACATGACACCAACTTTTAGCAATGTCACAGCCAAGGTTCTGAGTCGAGGTTAACTAAATTCATATATGACAATAACTGTGGTTTCCCATTAAGATGCATGCTAAAGTAGCTCAACTAGCTCAAAAGACAATGCGAAGGAAGAACCGGAAAAAGCACAAAACTAAGGGTTAAAAAAAGTTATTGCCCGCATGTAGCTGCCGCCATTGCCCGGAACGAAAAGAACCCGCACCCCACCGAGCCACTTGAGGTGCTCGTCAAAGCCGAACCTGCTCCACCCCTCCGGGTACAAGAAGAGCCCGTACGTGCCAGGGCGGGTGGCGATGGGGACGTAGGTCGGGTACATGTAGGTCATGGCGCAGCCATAGCTGATGGACTTCGACAGGCCGTAGAGCGCCGCCATGGCCACCAAGAGCGCGAGCAGAAGCACCAGCGCCGCTCGGGGTTTCGATCTGAGACCGCCCATTTGGGGTGTTGTGGAGGAGGAAGACCATAAAAATGGAGTCTTTGGAGGTTCCTACATCTCCCTCAGAGGAAGGCTTCGTCGCCGTGAGTATCAGTCCAGACCAGGCTGCTAAGGACGAAGAAGAATTAAAAACTAATCACCATATTTAATCTTTATTTTACCCCTTAATCTAAAACATTTCTTATCATAATACCCCCATAATTTTATTCATGATTCAGTGTTTAATACCATTTTAATTTTAATTTGTATGTGGTTTAAAATTTTCACAAATTATGATTTTTATATTGAAAATCATAATATTTTTACCTCTATGTAATTAAATATTAACGATAAAATATATTATTAATATCTAATAAAATATTTATTTAGAACCATTCTACTTAACTGCGACAAATATATAAAGCCAGTATAATAACCGATAAAATATTTAAAATATATATAAATTTAAATATTTTATGCACACACAATTAAATTATATTATTAATGGGTTAGTGAGACCGATTAACATTGAATCTTAGTTTTCATTTGAAACTAATCCTTTTGGTTTAATCAACAAACCTAACCAAAATTAAACGATAATTTAAGGTTTTAAGTCAAACAAATAAAATGTTGTTATTTATTGATATTTTTGGAAATGATTTTATCTGGTTCGGATTTAGTCCAAAAACCGGATCCGGGTAAGACCCGTCCGAACTGGTTGAAATCCTTTCTTCCCGCTCTAGCCGCCGGCAACTCCGCCGCCGCCGCCGCCGCCTCCTCCCCATCTCTTCGGTCCCTCCCTCCCTCACTTCTTGCACATACGTTGGAGATGGATGGGTGAGTGTCCTTCTTCGTCATGGTTGCACTCAATCTGTTTGTTAGAATTCCTGTGAGCGGAAGCTTCTTTCTTTGATGTATTTGTTGCATGCATTATTGGATTGTATATGTGATCGTGGAATGGGTATATGCGGGTTAATGTTTTTGATAATTTGAAGTCTTGGAATTTGAGGAGTTTACTGTACTGATGCACCGTTTGAATTGGGTTTGTCATATATGGTTTTTGAGTGATTGAAGTTATAGTCTTTTCAAGAGTTTAGTGCAGTCTATGAACGATGAATTGGCACTGCACTCACCGTGCGAAAAAACAAGGTCTTATTTTTTCTGTTGTTGTGGTAGGTGTTGGATTGATTTTTTCATCACAAAATGGGTAAATACGCATTTTTTTAGAAATGGAGATATGCGAGCTTCTGAGCGGTTTACTGCTATGAACGTATAAGGATTGATTGAATTTAGTTTGTGGTTGTGTCATACATAGTCTTTTTATTGACCTTGCATGTGTTTGATTGTATACGTTGTTTTAAACTGAACACTCATAGTTTTGAGAAATAAATGATTCATACTTTCAGGAGGTAAGTGCCATGTATGCGCAAGGATTGAATGGTGGCTGCATTTTCAAGTAGATGATAAAGAGTTCATTTTACATGGTTCGCGGCATCTTACGATTTCAGAAGCTTCTCTGCTGTTGGTGCAATGTGCATCAGAAGATGAGTATTGTGTTCTATCACATGCAAGAGACAAGTGAGGATGAACGTGTATCTGATTGGTATGAACGAGGTTTTCCCAAGCTACTTAAATTGTGCCACTTGTTTAGAAATTTTGACCAGATTGATGGGAGGCTTATAAATGTTGACGATGGCACAATCATTACAAATGAATCTGTTCATACAGAATTTAAGGCTTTCAAGTCGCTTGCAAGGCACTTCACCCAGTTTCGAACACCCCATCAAGATGATGAGGATGATGTAGCCCCTGTGTTGTTGAATTCTCTGACCAAAGTTTGTGATATTCTTGGTGTATCTGCACAACAGAGAAGCAAAATGCGCCTATCTATTTGTCCACAGATTACACAACATCATATTTTCAGAGGAGCACTTGAGGAGATGTTGAAAAACTTAAGAACTGATGTAGACTCTCTATTGCCGTATTCTAGAGCAGCAATGATAGTACAAATTGTTGCTATTGTTTTAAAGATTTTTGATGATTACAGTCCTTCCTCCGATCCCTCTTCTTCATCGTGGATCAGACTCGCATCTACAAAAAATCTCATGGCCACACTTCTTATAAATGGGGTGATATCCTAGAGATGTTCAATGATCTATCACAATGCCTAGCACATGAAAAGCAGTTGATGCACAACAATTTGAAAATACAGGCAATGAAAGAAGGTCTTTACCAGCTAAAAGAAGTTCTTATGGACCGAGACATTGGATACAAGGAAGGGCGTCACCAAGAGTACCTTGTGCAGAAAAAACTTACAAAGAACTTGGGTCATTCATCTAAATGCTTGTTCACACTCCTGTTGTACTATTTGTATGGAACTGTCAGTGATATTGAGCTCGATTTTTGTAAGGCAGATCAAGGTAGGGGTGGCTCCTATCGTGTATCGATGGGAAAGTTTTTACCATCCGACAATGACAAGCTTATGTCAAATGGTATCAAGCAGTTGGATAGAGCTCTTAAATTGTTTAGGCTGGTGTGGGAAACAGCAAACATGAAGGGAAAGCTAGAACTTCATTGTCACCTGTGGTGTGCTGCATATGGTCTAAGAAAGGTAACATACAGAGGAAATACATTCACCATTCATAGGTTTGAGTTATAAAATGTGTTCCCAGCTTGCTAGATTGAACCTGTCATTTCGATATCAGTGTGACTTGGGGAAGCTCAGCATTTTTTACACTGTATAGTATATCCTTTTGACTGATGGATGTAGATAATCTTTTTTCGTTGAAGAAAGAGAAGTAGATATGTTTTCTTCTCTTTTTATTATTGGATATCTTTGACGAACTATTTTTCTTCTCCTTTTATCTACTTGGAATTGGAATTGGTTGCAAAGCCTAGGATCTAAATAAATAGATGACACAGTTTTGATGGGCGTTTTTAATTAAGAAAAGCCTCACACAAGAAAACAGCTTAATGGAGGTAGTGTACACAAGAGTTCAGAAAATTTTCTCGCAGCTAAAAAATATGCCACTGTGAACAATTAAAAAAATTACATTTGGATTAGAAGACAACAAAAGAAAAAGCGTTCACATCCATGTAGACATTTCCATTTCACTTTTGTCTGTTGTTTCTCCCTCAAATTGACAACAAAGGTACCCTCCAAAAAAACAAGAATAGAATAGAAATTTCTAAAAGCCATTAGATGATCAAAAGCTATGATAACCTACGTTCATGTTTAAAAGAGCAGATTCGAATAAACATTGCATTAATGCCTCCTTCAACAAATTCAGCTTCCCACTTTGTGCCCCATCTCTTCGATCCAGTCACCATATATGTGGTTAAGTTTTCTAGTAACATTCCAATCAAGGAGGCATCTTTTAGATGGTGGCTGCACTAGCTGATTGGATGAGGCCTGCCTCTTGTTTGACAGAACATGAGATTTTATTGAGCAAGAATCGCGACCCTCAATTCTGTTCCCTTCTTTGTTGTCATATCCGCAATACTTTCGAAGTTCTGTTATACCAATTAGAGTGTCAAGACCAAGAAAGTAATTCCTCTAACACAGCAAAGGACAGTCTTACAACCATCATATGATTGCATAATCAACAGGAAATAAGTCATCCATTTACTTAAAAAGAAAGCAATGAAAGACAAGGCACAATTATACCTGCTATTCCATGTGCAAAGTGGCATTTATCACCAAAAGCACACTGGCCTGACATCTCCCACTTGTTACAGATTTTAGTCTTTCGGAATGAAGGATTATGATGCGCCTCTCCGCTTTGTGTCATTGATCCAGTTTGTTCTAATTGGTTGGGTCTGTTTACCTTAAACTCTGATTCCATGAAAGTTTTCCCAACATCGATTGTTGAGCTCTCCCTGGCCCTCTCATAACCAAGATGAAGGAAGCTGCATCGATCACTATAAGGACATGCATCTCCATTGAAAGACCTTCCGCAAATCCTCAAGTTATTGGCTCTCTGCAAGTCAATGGTATTCATGTTGCTATGTTCCTCTTCATGCATGGATATGATTTTTTTCCAATCAGATGGAAATTCTCGCAGATCTTCAACCCCATGAGCATAAGTACAGTTTGCCCCGTATGGGCATGTTCCGCTTCTGAACTTCGCACAAAGCTTTGTCTTATAAGACAACTTCCATATACTCTTCATCGGTTGTGAATTTTGCGAATGCACTGACTCCCTCAAGTTGGGGGTACCTCTATGCACTGGATTGGACAGAGCAGCTCCAAATACTCTAGGCTGATTAGACGAGTGGGGGAAATGGTGGTATGTTCCAATCTTATCATGATTCAGTGGGATTTGACTCCTCAAAGTCATCTCACTATCATTGTCCTGCTGATTAAGAGACTGATCTAACGGACGAAAACCAGGAGCACTCATTGCATTTGAACTTTGCAATCTAGACAACAGTAATTTCAGATTCTGCAGTAAAGAATAGGCTTAATAAAACAGCAAAAACACGTACTAGTTCAACATGTGAATAATTAATCTACATACAACAGCACAATGTTACACATAAAAATGGTTGCCATGGTTGTGCTTCTACCAACTCCACAATAACCTTCTACACAACTAAACACATACAAGATCAACATTTTGAATATTAACTTACATTCAATAGTAATATGTTATACATTAAGAAGGTTGTCATTGCAGTGTTCCAAGTAATTCCTCCAATAATTTCAAATTCAGGAGTAAGTAGTAGCAAATGAGCCAAACAGAGTAGCTAGTAAACCCATAGAAGATCCTCATTCGAATATTTATCTACAAACAATGGTACCATGTAACACATTAAAATGGTCGTTGTTGTGTTTCTACCAACAATACTTTCATCTCCATGAGTAATGAATGAGCCTACAGAATAGCAAGAAAACACATACAAGCTCAACATTTGAATACTAATCTATATTCAATAGTACCATGTTAGACAATAAAATGGTTGATTGCTGTGTTTCTACCAACTCCTACAATAGTTTAACCATCAAAAGCAACGAAACAAGCCTCATAAAATAGCATGTCAACTCATACAAGATCAACATTTGAATGTTAATTTGCACGTTTGATGATACAATATTACACATTAAAAAGGTAGTAATCGCTATATTCTACCAACTCCTACCTACATCAACCTAGCATTGTTCATTTCTCAAAAATAAATAGCGATTCAAGCCTTCACATCGGTATATAGGGAGAAGCATCAAATTACAAATTCGCAAGGGCAGCCATTATAACATTCAACACAACGAGACCACGGTTCGCCTGCTTCTCGTCTACTCGGTAAACCTAGCTAGGCGATAAATCTCACCTTCCCTCGCCTTCCAATCCTGCCGCCGGAGCCCGCGCCGGCGGTGGTGCTTGCCGGAGATTGATGGGAGAGAAGGGGGTGTTCAAGGGTTTATGGAAGAGGAAAAGTGGGGAAGAAAAGTCCAACATTGGGAAAAAGAAAAATATCACCCATTCTAGTAATTTTATGATTTTTTTCTATTCTTGGTTAAGTGTTTTTTCCGAAACCGCTACTTATGTCACTAAAATATCGAATATGGGGCAAAATGTTTGGATTCATGGTTTATGGGTCATTGGTGGGTTGGTAATACGGGCCGGCCCGGTTAATTTTGAAGCGGAAATTTGAAACCGAACCAAATCAGAAAATCATTTTTTTTAAAAAAAGATTTTATAATGATAATATTTATGACATAAAAGGTTTCCAGAGGTAGCTTAATTTGGACCATCTAATTATTTTCTGAATTGAATATTTTTCTAGAAAAACATGGTAAAGATTTTATCTCATCATCAATATGGGTATCTATTTTACATATCTCGAATATTATGTAATGTTATAAAATTTTGTTTAATTTTTTTAATATATATATATATATAACATATTATTAAGGAATATTAATGTTTTTGTTGCTCTCTTCCATGGTATGAAACAATATTGATCGATATATATTATCAGTTACCGGTCAAAGACCTTCACAATGCATGTTCTACATTTAAAATTTATTAATAATATATATATTCATAATATATAAAATTAAATTATAAAAATTAAATAATAATTATACGTTGTTTTTAAATAAGAAGTAGGTAATATTAAGAATAAGAATAGTCTTGACTGTCATATGCAAAAAATGAGCAATGATTATTATTAAAAAAACTGATGGGAATAATGATGTCAGTTTTTGTAAGGAATAGAAATAATGAGGATTAATAAGTGTAATTTTTTGTTAATTAATACTTAGTTAAAAATGTCATTTTATAAGAGTGTGGACCCATATAGTTTTAATACCAATGTGGATTCAAAATACTCTGCTTTTAATTGAAATAGAGACTATCTATAGCTCTAACATGTTAAATTATTATTTTATCTCATCAGGTCTTAGGGGTGATAATATTTCGATAGAACTCGAATTTGCTTAATATTTGGTTCAAATTCACTCCAATTGAAGTCCAACTCGTGAATCAAGCGAGCACGAGTATAAACATACCTCTCTTGAACTCAACTCGATTCGAAGCTCGATAAACCATTCATATAAAATGTAAAAAAATAATAAACATAATTATACCATAATGATGGTTTTACATGAAATAAAATAATATAATGATTTTGTTCCTGAACAAACTATTTGGCTTATAATTGAATCAAAATTGAACTATTTAAACTTTAATAATAATTTGATCTCAAGTTATACAAATGAAATATATATATAATGTTCGGGTTTTCCCATATTCGACTCGAACTCAGCTCAGTTTGAAGCTAGCCTTTAAAACTCGACTCAAACTCAAAGTAAATGAGTCGAGTTTGAATATAGATTAACTAGACTCAACTTGTTCGATTAGCACCCTTTGATTAGGGTACCCTAAGTATATAAACTATTGATAGCGGTACAAAAAACCCAAAACTATAGTTGAAAACATCAACCATTTTAATTAACTAGCTAAGAGGTGGCAACATTAATGAACATGAATTGATTTTCTTTGTGTATAACAAAGATTAAATGTTGAAGTTGTAACTTGTAAGTGAGCCAGTTCTTCTTTGAGTTTAAAGTTTTGTGTTGGACATGGCATAAGAGATGAAAAGGGTAAGTGCACATTCAAGCAACAATATGGGATCCAATTTCGATTTATTACGAAGGCAGCCTTGTAAGTTTAATTATTTGATGCTTTTATGATTCAAATATCTTATATGTTTTCATATATACAAAGCGCCCAGCTGGATATTCTCTCAATCTTGAATCATATACCGAGTTCAAATAATAAGTTCATAAGCGATTCGCCACCGTCTGGGCCGCTCCGCCGCAGCTGTGACCCCGACGACCACCCTCTCGCCGTCGCCGACATTTCCCCTATCGTCCCGACCGCCATCGAGGCTGGCCACAGCCCCAATCGGAGGATGCCGCCACCGCCACCCATTTTCGACGCCGCCGTCGACGGCCATCGCCACCTCGACTACCCTGTTTGACACCACCATTGGACCAAGCTCGTCGAGCTGGTGCCGATAGACCCCCTAATTACCCTGTCCCAAATCATTGCCGGAAAACCGCCGACACTCGCCGGAAAACTGCCGGAACCGCCGGAAATTGGATTCATGGGAAATTCGCCGGATCATCCGCCGAACGCACCCGATCCAATCTGATCAGACTTCGGACGCCGCTAGGTGCCGAATTCGAGTTTCGAGCCACGAAACGGAAACCCTAACCGTCGCCGATTTTCGACGACACGAGGTATAATTTATTTTAACTTAATTATTTGAAAGTATTGCTTATTAGAATTGCATGCTAGGATTGGTGAATTGTGTGTTATAATAATATATATAAATGTAGATTTGATTAAGGATAAAATATGAAATTTGTTTGATTGAGTGGTGTTAAAAAAATGGAGATTAAGAAACTAATTAGGGTAACTAGGTAATGATCATGATCTAATGCAAACTAGCCTAAGTAGACTTGCTAGAATTGATATAGGTTGATGTGTGATGGTTGATGCGTGATTGTGTTGATTGTGTGTGCATGCTATAGGATGTGTGATTCATCATGCGGGCGTTAGTTTTTAACCTAATTGTGTATGTACGGTGTAGGAGCTCGCCGTCTAGGCGCATGGACCGGTTTGGAGCTTCTACCAGGTCCGTTTAGGACTAGTTCTCTATTTTACGCTACTCTATTGTATATTTGATTTATCATGTGCAGGACGAGTTAAGTGGCGTTTTATCGGATCCCACTTAACTCGGGCCATTTAGCCAACAGTTTTATTTCGGATTAATAACCCTCGAGGATGAGATCCCTCGAGTTTGTTTTCGAACTTCAGATCCAGCTCACGATGCCTTCGGGCCTATTGTATAAAGCCCAACCCAGGCCTATATATGTATAGTTTTTGTGTTTTCGATGAGAGATGGGATGAGGGATACTTGCGGCCACGTCTTCAGATATGGCGTGTGCTCAGCAGAGCGGGCTCTGGAGCTGGGGAGAACCCACTTCGTTCCCGAAGGATCCGGACAACTCCACCTTTGAGTTCCTCAAACCCGGAGAAGTGTGGAGGTTTACGGGTACTGCAATGCAGTGCATGTCTAGACTTGTGGTTCAAAGGGTACTGAAGGCGACTGCCTGAGAGTGCTCGACCTTTGTGCTCAAGGCCAGGAGTAATATGGAAGGTGCAGAGGGCGGTAAGGAATGAAATTTGATGCGAGAAGCGATAGAGAAATGACCAAGGTATGAGAATGAGAAAGAAAGGGGGACGTTGTTGACCCGACGGCGACGGCTCCCGTATGTGCCCTGATGAGAGTTCTTGAGGAAGTATATGGTTTTAATTCAACAGGAGAGTTTGCTCTCCTATGCCAGATTGATATTAGTTATTTTTCGGGCCGGTAACACTGGTTACTAACGGTTTTTCTATATATATGTAGGTGAGGAATGCAAGCGATGAAAGCTGTCGGGACTGCGGAGGAGCAACACGGAACCGCGCACACATGTACCTGCCGCGTGTAACGTATGTAGAATGATGGTGTGTTATTGTTATGTAAATGATAATTTTGATGTGTTTGCTTGAATGAATTACTTGTTATGAAACGAACTGATAAATATGAATGAGTAGGGAGCCTTGGAGTTCAGACTCGGCTTGGGTAAAAACGAATGAGATAATGATTTAATGTCATGGTAGATTGTTATGTGTTATCGTATTTTCATAAAATAGTATATACTTTCTTTTGGTTTCTCATTTGTTGTTTTGTCTTATTTTGCTTGTACATCATAGCATGCATGTAGGACTCCGTTAGAACCCAATCGTTCTCATTCATGCATTTCATATTTGCATCTCCATCTTGAGACGCCGAGAGTAGATCCAGGTTGGCTTAACCGAATCTAGTAGATTAACGAACGGTTCGGTCGCCGGTGACATTTCCGGGTCGGTTCACGGGTGAGCCGAAACAGGGTGTTACACATCGGCCAAGTTTCGTAATCGAAACCAAACCGATTTACTCTTACAAGTGAACTGAACCAAATCAAAATATTTTTGTTAATTTGCAATGGTGCCAAATAATCAAATTATATCATAAGTTATAAAAAAATAGATTTAATTAATTATTTAATGAAAATTATCATTATTTTAATGAACATAATCATTGAATAAATAATTATAAACTCATATATCATATTAAAAAAATAAAAATTCATCATAAATATATTATGATTTCATGATAATTAACATAGATTTTTTAATATTTTTAACAAGTTCGGATAATTCGGTTTGGTCACAATATTAGTTTGTCGACACCCCCAGTAAAAACAGAACCAAATTAGTTTGGAATCAAATTGAATTAATAGCTTGATTTCAGATCAGTTTGAATTTAATTTTTCATTGAATTATGCTGTCCCCTAATGGGAACTTACTTCTCTTAATGATGCATTTCTTTTACTCATATAATAATGTTATAAGCCAAAATGCATATTGATGTGTTTGAGCTATTTCTTCAAAGTGGTTAATTTGTGTGAAAGATCTATATGCATATAAATCTTTATTAATATACTATAAGATCATTTCTCATTAAATATTTGACGTGAAACTAATTGTGGTAATCTATCTAAAAATATTTCATCCTTTGAATTACTTGTCACCGGCCTATAGGTCTAACCCACTTCAGTCCATCATCTAAGTCCTATATCAAATGTATTAACCTAGTCTAAATGCAAATAGATGGCCAAAAATTATCTCTTCAAAATGGTTAACTTAATACGTAGAGATCTATATGAACACCCCACTAATATATCAGAATACCTTAATAGGTATTAGAAATGATGCTAATTTTGATGAATACTAGAACGTGTATACAAGTTTTGTTATTAGAATATATATAAATGTGGGAATTTGCCCTTTTTTCTTGATATTGTACTGAATATTTAATGGGAGACCCAATTATAAAAATTGGACCTTTTCTAATTCAAATATAAAATAAAACATGAAATTGCTATCAATATATGGAGAGTTCAACCAAAGGAGGAAAATTAAAATTAAGTAAATTCTTATACAATTTTGTCCTAAATATCACAAGTAATCAAATGCTTATAAATCATACTTTGCAACTGATCAGCCAAATTAAAAATCTAAAAATGCCTCACTGATAAGTAGCTCATCACTGAATAATTTAATTTATAATGGGTGTCATAGGAACTATTTTTTCTTCCAAATATTTTTATATGACTCCAATATATCTCTGATATCTCGGCTTCCATGACCCGTTGACATTGATATCCAACATTGCAAACCTGTTTTTCTCCGGGTAGGCGCGATAATATGAAATTATAAATAATTATCACAAGGAATTTTTAAAATTTTTTATTGTTACACAAAAAAAGTACAGGACTAGTATACAATATTCCAAAATACATCATCACCATAATTAATTGAACTTTAGGATGAAGCAAATTAGACATCTCTTGAGCTTAATCAGCGCATCATTAATGTCTTAATTTTCCTTAAATGCGTTCTTCCTAGCTTGGGCCAGAACTGACTTGTCTGCAACTATAAAATAAGCTGAGCCAGCAACTGCAATCGGAAAGAACAGTGCATTTCTTGTCATAAAAAACATAGACAAAATTTACCCATGATTTAACTAGCTACATTCACATGAATTTATAGTTAATTAAGAAAATATTAATATCTCTGCAACAAAGTTTTGATCTTAATTTTGAACCTGTAGAGATGATGAGAGCTTGGGCAGTGGGATTGAGGTAAGATCTTGCCCATGGAAGCATCTTAACACTAGCCAGCTGCAATTAGAACAAGTTTTCAGCGCCTCCACTCCCTTAAAACATTCCCAACTCGAATGCACAATGCGATTAAGTTGTAATATTATGTTCAATTTGCAGCAGCAAAAAGTCTTTGCCACCAAGCCTTTAGCAACCGAACACCTTCAATCAGTAATCCGGTCGCAAATTCTTTTTGCGATTGAAAGCCCAAAATTCTTTTTGCCACCGGAAACTTCATGAAAAGTGTTTTTCTATTACTGATGAGAAGTGGTTAACTTAACATGGTAAACGTTTGGCTGCCAATTATGTGCAAGCCAAACATCACTTTAGGTTTGCCTATATTCACAACTTGATGCTTCAATTCTATCATTGTCTGGATTGGATTATAGTTAAAATATACAGGAAGTTAATAAAGATCTTACAGTAGGAACTGCAGCTGCAATGCCAGCTACCAATGCTGCCTTTGCTCCAGCTACAACACCCTCTTTACATCATCACAACAAAAGCAAAGCAAAGTTTAGTCCTTGCAATCATATATACAAGTAATTCAATTATATTGTTGCTGAGTAGAAATTAAGAAAATAAGATGTACTTATATATACCATGGGAGCATCTCTTGGCCATGGCCAACTTATGATCAAGAGAGGTCAGTGTATTCCTCTCAAGTACTGTAGAAGAAGGATTCACATGTTTGTTTGAAGAGGGAGAAGAATATGTTGGAGAGCAAGTAGTTGCAAAGAAACCCATTTCTCCTATGAACAAAACAATTGATTGCACCAAGAAACAAAAATTAATCTAGTATCAATAGAGTAGTATTCTAGTTTTTGTGACGGTGATATGAAGATATTGATAATCAGGAGGTCTTCACCACTCAATTTATATCCCTGGAAGTGTCATGAAATGTGGGCTCATTTGATGGTTTTCCACTGGTTTTGTAACTTTTGTTGGATCCGGTGTACCTTGGGACTTGGGAGGCATCTCCTCTCTTACAAGGTTCAGTTTTTGCCCATAGGTTTGGCCAAACCCTCTGTAACAGATACGAAATAATAGAGGGCTTCAGGGAGACAGTTTTTCACATACTGGGAATGGATGCCCATTGGTTTGGATGAAGTTGCAGATTGAAGCAAAACCATGGGTCTGGTGAGCGTAATGTTCTATTTATGTGTGTATCACAGTACTCCCAAAGGTCTGGTATGCTTACACGTGGTATGCGGATTAGTGGTATTTATTCTTACAATCTTCACCAACCCAACAAAGTTTCAATATTGAAAAAGGTGGGTGGTTGTGGTAGACAAAACACTGGGTTTAAGTGTAATCTTATGTATGTATGATATATATATATATATATATATAGATATATCACCTATACCAAGTTTAAATATGATTTTAAAAGGTCTCTAACTAAATTATCTCCAAATTTTGTGTTGTTTTCCTGTTTAATTTAGGGGGTTGTCGAAATATTTTCATTGTTTTACCATCAGCATTGCCTTTTATTTGAATATGTGAGCTAATAATATGGATGGACCATGTGGTTTATTTAGTATAGTATTGGGATTCCTTCCTATTTATAATACATGTCACTCAGCTTAGGATGAAGTCCTAAACCTTGGAAAAATACTATATTATTAGTTTTGTAACTCCGCACTTCATCAAAATGCACATTTCCTCTCTCAAAAAAATGCACATTTCTGCTCCCTAAACATTTCATAAATTTTGATGATTACCATAATACACTAGTTTACAGCTGAAATACAGTAAAACAACAGAACATGGAACCAAGAAATGTGAAGTTCAAGCATTCCAACATTGGTAAAAATGTCGTCGCATAAACTATTCAAAAAATGTCAAATGTCACTAGCTTGAGAAGATAACATTTTTAACCTTTCCCATTCTTGCAAACCTTCCGGATGGAGATTTACAAGGTACCTTACAAATCTTTTTTCAGAACAAGCAAGCAAAGTACTCAGTGCTATTACAGGTCTAGCTGCTCCTCTCTCCTTCAACCAGCTATACATTGCTACCCTAAGACTGATCCTCCTTATATCATAACACAAATAAGTTGGAAAAGCTATGATAGATTCTACTGGATGACCCAAAGAATTGACTAGATAATCAATTTTTTTCTCTATAACATCACGACTTTGATTCAATATAGATGGTGCCTCCCTTACCATAGTTGCAGCATCGTGATAATCAAAACCAGCGTTGACCAGACATTCAAATCTCTCTTGTAGCTGATCTCCCCTGCCCCGAAATTGTTTCAGAGCTTTCATCAGCTCCTCTGAATTTTCTACGAAACCCAATTTCAAGAGGAAGCTGGTTTTCTCAGGAAGATGTAGGGTATCTACATTCACAATCAGTGTGCGCCTGCTCTTTGATCTTGAAGCCATACGTCTTAATTCGTTTGGATCTTTCCTTATCATGTCACGTATCATCTTCTTATCGGCTTTCAATTTTGATATTGCATACTTGGGTTTCACTAAGGTGTAAGAACCCAGAACTTGAGGGTAAGTTTGGACAATTTTTGCAACTTCTTCAGCCTCCATTCCAATTTCATATAAGAAATGAACGGCTTCCCATAAATTTCTAGCAAACTTGCCTGCCAGAACTCTAGGATAGCACAACAGCAAATCCAATACATCACTCATAGTAAGACCTGATTTCAGTAAAAGGGCAACAACCACGTAAAGTTTATTACCAGAATCATCGAAGAAAAAACTGGGATGGTTTCTCAGCAATTTCGCCAAATCCTTATCACTGCATCCCATGCTGCTAACAAATTCCAGCATGCCAAGCATTCTATTCCAGTGGTAGGTGTTCTTTTCGTCCAGATAACCCTCAATCCAGTCATGATCAATACCTAAAATCTTCAACTTCTCCTGAACACCAACAAAATCCTGATCAACACCACCAATCAGAAGCTTTGGACAGGAAGTAATCAACTTAATAACACTGGGTTTGCTAAGACCCAAGTCTTCATATGACTGCAGTTTTGACCTCAACAGGCCAGAATCATACCTAAATACCTCCCCTGCTTCTTTGTAAATTTTACCAATCTTACTACGGGGAACCCCATAATTACACAACACATGGAAAAGCTCAAGCATTTGAAAGTCATCACAAAGAAACAATAGTTCGCGAGGAAGAAGGGGCAAAAACTCAAAAGGTTTCAAACCTAAGCTTTCAAAGAAAGGCTCAAATTCATTTATTGGATGGTACCGGAAATATCGATTGAGTGAGTGTCTGACGTCTCGTTCCTTCTCTACCTTTGACATGAGATACTGCAAGAAAGTCGGTGAATTCTTACTTATGTGCTCGGCATCTGTAGGAGGAAGACCTCTTGTACAGTGAAGATAATCAAATAAAGCATCTTGTGCTTCATTTCTTGCAACACGGGAAATCCTAGTCGCAGAATAGGAATCAGCTGATGAGCAAGTGCAAGCAAGGGAACTGTTGGCTCCCGAGGTATATGATACTGCAGTACAGTAAATAGATCGACTTCCCCATAAACCAAAACCTTCATTCCTTTGAAAAATACTAGCTTTCTCTGTAGAAGCAACCACATTCATTTGACACAACATTTTACAGACAGCAGACATCTTGCAAAGTCTTCGAATCAGCATGATTTAATGAGCAACTCAGATAAGACACAGGTATGTGTTACCCCACTATTCAAGCTCGAGGAACATGACCACCAAAGCGAAATACAACCATTTTGCTCTTACCCCAGTAGAAAAGATATGGGGCGATCCTTAATTTGAGAAGAACAATCCTACCAGCAACACACAGCAAAAAACAATGAAAACCGTAGAGTTTAGTAAGAAGCTGCTACTAATAACCCAAAAAAACAAGAAGGATGTGCAAACAGATACACGTCTTACTTCAATGCACAACCATCACAAACCATTGAAAACAGAGATATATGAAAACTAACACCACCATACACAAGCATCAGAGTAGAAAAATGTACTAGCAAATTCATACATAACATCTGGGAAAAAAGAAACTAGCAATTTGGTACAGCTTAATTTAAAACTAAGCCAGTTCTGTGACCATATATATCCATTGCATACCATTTAGACAAAGACAAACAAAATCAACCAACACAATATGCCTAAAACCAACATCAGTATATCCACAAAACAATAGCAAATTCATCTACAACTGGAAAATAAAAAATAAAAATATTAACAATTTACTACAGCTTGCATACCATTTGGACAAAGGCCCACAAAATCAACCAACACACAAACACCCAAATTAACAGATTTTACACAGGATATACCAAAAACCAACATCAGTATATCCACAAAACGCTAACAAATGCATCCCCACAACATGAAAAAAAAAATACTAACAATTTACTACAGCTTGCATAGCATTTGGACAAAGGCCAAAAAAACCAAGCAACACACAAGCACCCAAATTAAAGAACATATTTTTATATAGACCACCCCAGAACCAAGCATCAGCATATACACCAACACTAGCAAATTCAAACACGGGACATGATAAACCATATAAATTGACTATGGGAAACCAGAGTCTCACCCGCTACAGTCTTTCTCTTTGCTGCCATCTCCGCCGCCACCGCCGCCGGGGAGGTGGTGGTCGCCGGAGAGTGATGGGAAGGAGAGGTTGTTTAGGGGTTCAAGAAGAAGCTGGTTTGGTTCGGTTTTTGGGTTGGTCCACCGCACGGCCTGGCCCAATGTGTTTTTTGGATTATTGGCTTTGGTTATCAGATTGGTTCAGATTAATCTCAATCCGGTCCGAAAAAGTAATTTTATAAAAAACAATAAATTTAAAAATAATATTTTTTTATTACTTAGCTCAAACCTTAAAATGCAACTCTTTATTAATCAATAAAATGGGAATTCAATAGTGTCATCTGATTAAAGTAATAAATTTTTTTAATCAAAATACAGCAAAATTAAAAATAATAATTAATTAAATTATAATATATATATATATATATTCAATGAAAATTTATCTATAATATTAAAATTTATTCATAATATAAACCGTTTATGGTACAATATCTTACCTCATTATTAATAAAAAGACGACATGCGAATTTTATTCATATACCTCAATTTACTACCAAGTCGAGTATGATTGGATCAAACTTAGTTTAAGATGCGAGGAACTAAATAAGGCTTCAATAATTCTATCTTTTACGTATATATATTTATTTATCTTCTATTTTTTATTTTTTTATTTGTTATTATATAATAAGGCTTCTTATAAAACAATCTAATAAACATGCAAGAATTTTTTAATCATATGTTGGCTCTCCTAAGAAGAGCTACTCCAAAAGACCCGCTAGACTCCTTAGGAGAGCCCAACAGGCTAAGCTGCGCCCAGGGAGAGCCCATCCCGATGGGCCAACACCCTTGGCCCAGCCCGCACGCGTGATAAGTTAAAGTCTGTAGCATTATCAATAACCTCTTTAGGAACCATCAAGCGATAGCATGTCTAGAGAAGAAGTAAATTCCAATCAGGCTAATGAATTAGCCTACCGAGGAGTGTCAAACATATAGCCCAAATAAATTCATTGTTATTAAAATAAATGTGATTTAATTTGAGTTTCTCTTATAAGCAGACAATTTAGATTGATTTAGGGTTTTCTAGCCCGAGCTCATGCTCAAGAAACCAGCCTTATATATATAGGGTTTGGGTGCCCTAAAGGTGTGTAGGAAAACTTCCTAGTCATTTTTGATTTGGGTCGTCTGATTATAGAGATGACTCATATATATTTTTTAAAAATAAAAACCCCTTCCTCCCACTGTTGTCTACACAGCCGCACCCCCTTCCCTGCCACTCGTCTCTTCCGCTTTGGCCTCCCACAGCACGAGTCTACTGCCTCCCTCCTCTAGCACTCCCACGTCTTCACCATCTTTGACTACTTCGTCCAACGAGTCCTCTACTACCGCCTCTCCCCCACCCTCCAACAAATCTCCGACAAGAGCACTGCCTTCCTCGTCTAGCTCCCTAACACCGCCTCTAAAAGCTCCTCATGCGCTCCAACTCCCTCCGCCTTTGCCTCGAACACATCCACATCACCTACCTCGACTTTGGCCTCCCCAACAACTTTGAGCTCTCGATGATACTAAGGAACCCTACTTTTCTCAGCTGGTTGAGTCCACCGGTGTTGACACCCCAGCCAGGACCAAGTACATGGAGATCATCAAGTGCGACCCGATATTTTCTAGGTGCTTGATAGAAGGTCTCGAAGAATTAACGCCAAGAATGGACAGCAGTGGGAGGATGGGGGAGGGTGGCCGCGGCGTGAACAATAGTGGAGGAAGGGGGAAGGGTGGCAGCGATGTTTATGGATGGTGGGGATAAAGTGGCATTAGCGTGGACCGGTATTCGGAGAAAGGGGTTTTTATTTTGAAAAATAGACATAAACCATCTTTATAATCAGCCAAAATTAGAAATGACTATATATATATATATATATATATATATATATATATATATAAGGTAAAGTTTTCTTTAACTGTCCGACTCATAAGGACGGCCCAAATTTGATGAAAAAAAACAATATCTCCCATCCCATCTTTTACAGGCAGCCAAGTTTTAGTCACAGCTAGTAGGGCCTGGTTGCCGCCAACGTTGAGGGGAGGGGGCGGC
Organism: Piper betle; assembly: GCA_033002965.1. Taxonomy (NCBI): domain Eukaryota; kingdom Viridiplantae; phylum Streptophyta; class Magnoliopsida; order Piperales; family Piperaceae; genus Piper; species Piper betle. The sequence continues at coordinate 141,739 of JAURVB010013820.1, read as the reverse complement.
AGGGTCAAGGGGGAGGCGGCGGAGAGGGGGGCATCCGTGGCAAGGGGGGGAGTAGAGGAGGGAGTCGCGAGTGGCAGGGGTCGAGGTGGAGTGGGTAGGGGTGGTGACTGAGGCGGAACGGAGGGGTCGAGGGGAGCGGGGAGGGGGGCGTCCGCAGCAGGGGAGGGGGGTAGAGGAAGGAGTTGCGGGTGGCAGGGTCGAGGTGGAGCAGGGAGGGGTGGCAATTGCGGCTAGAGTGTGGGGTCGATGGGGAGCGGGGCGGGGGGGAGCAGGGTAGAGGGTTAGAAGAGGGAGTCGCGGGTGACAGGGTCTAGGTCGAGCGGGGAGAGGTGGTGGTCCTGGCAGGATGGGTGGGTTGAGGGATAGTAGGGAAAGGGGGCGTCTGGAGCGAGGGAGGGGAGGAGCAAGGTAGAGGAGGGAGTCGCAAGTAGTAGGCAGAGGTAAAATATGGAAGGGTGGCATGGGGGGTGCGTAGTAGTGAGCAGCAAGGATTTGGCCATACGGCCATAGATCTAGTTGTTGTCAATCAGGTCGTAGCACTATTGACTAGGCTTGTTTGCCCCGACTAGATCTTGTTAGGGACAGTCACAACCACCACAACCAACATGCTTGCAAGGCCGGGTCGACCAATCTATGGCTATACAACCAAATCCAATTCCCACCATCCGAACATGACCACCTTTAAACCGAATTTAGGCTGCGTTGCTGCAATTGATAAGAGGGATTATTTTATTTAAAAGTAGATTGGGCCCAAGTTTTTTAATAAAATATTTTTTTTACGGATATATATATATAAACATACGTTAAGTGTTACAAGGTACCGATAAAATCCTCATCTATTCATTCAGCAAATCCAAAGGGCAGCACTGATTGACAGTTGACACAATGCCTGGTATTCGGGCTTCCCATCACCTGACCACACGAGCAGTTGAAATTGGATTGGACTGGCCCCCTCTTCCATCACGTCACCATACGTGCTCAATTTCTCCACCATGCCCACTCCTAGCTAACAGCAGATCATTCGACACGTATCGATCCAGCTCATTATCTCACTCGGTACAACCATCCCCTGCAACACCCAAAAAGAAAAACAAAAAGGCTCGTCTGATTGCTCTGACACTCTTCACTTTGGTACCTACCTTCGTGTCCACCGCGCTCTCTTTAGCAACTGCTTGGAGAAAAAAAACCTCTCTTTATAGCAACAACTGCACTGTGTACATACATATTATAACCTCTGTGTCTAGTTAAAAACTGAAAGTAAGAAAAAATTGGACAGTTGGGTCTTTTATGCATTTGGAAATGTTCTCTTGATTGTGTCATGCCACCAAACAACCAAACAACCAAACAAACAGTGCACCATGGTGGGAGTTCTCAAAATAATTCCACATGACACATTATTATTAGTAGATAGGAAAATATTATTTATATTTTTAAATTTTCACTTTTAACTCACATTATTCTAACTGAGTATTAAATATCACAATTTGTAATGTTTGAAAAACCATTAATGTAATTAAAAAAATGGGTTTTTGAAAATAAATGTGTTTAAGGTCACAATTATCTAACATGTTAAAAAAATGAAAAATTTTAGCCATATTTAAATTAGTTGCACCACAAATCAATTTGAGTATAATTTAGGGTGGTAAGTGATCTTCTGATTTGTAGATTCATTGATTATTTTAAATTAAATAAAATAAAAATAGTGAATAATTTATTTATTATATAAATGGTGAAATTTTTGATTGATTTAATCAAATCGACTTTAAATATAAATAATTTTAACAGCATTTATGTCACAGATGATTTACTAATTTAATTAAATATTATTTAATTATTTTTCTTGTAACCATATAAAAATCATTTTTACCTTAATATTAATTTTAATTATTTTAATTGTCAAAATATAACTTTATTGAATATAATGAATTTAGATTATTTATTTACTGATATTTCCTAATTTTTAGTACTAAATTACTATAATTTGGATGGTTAAAGTACATTATATTTTATGAGTTAGAAAGTGTTTTAGACAAGTGTAATGTTTAATCAAAATATTGTTGGATTTATGATATATAAAACAAGAAAAATTTAATAATATATTAACTATTTAACCGACAATAAAATAATAAAAATTTAATTACAACACAATATTATAAATTTGGTTAACAATTTGGATATGACAATAATTTTTTAAATAATAAATACTTACGATAAATATTATTCATCACAATTTCGAACACAACTAACTAGGATTTGAATAATTTTTTTTAAAAAAATAAAAGCAAAACCATTTTCTACAAATAAAAAAACGATGAAAACACGGGTGTATCATAGAAAGACACCAAAGTAACAAAAAAAACGAAAACAAATATTGGAGTATTTTTTATTTTATTTTTTCCAAACAAGCAACCTGCATAGAAAGACAAACAATCTTTTTACTATATTTTTATTTTATTTTATTATTTTTTAAAACAGGCAAGTTTTTTTTTTTGGCAAAGTACAAAAAGCATGATAAAAATAAGCGCCTTGAACGTATCATGTCGTAGAGTCATAATCATCTCCAGACTTATCCTGAAATGTATGTATGGGGAAAAGAAGCCCAGGAGTACCTGTAGGTGAAGACCTTGTTAGTGTTATTGTGGGTGGCACTAGTCAATGGCTATCTTGTTGGAGCCTCTGTTGTACGTTCTGATCTTCGGGCGTGCATCTTCATGCCAGATGCAAGTTCTTGCCAGCAGTGTTTAAATGCTTGAACTGTTCCTCTATTTGTGATCACATACACATACAAATTCCAAATAAATCTGCTCAGATTGTTACAAGTGTTCTTACTTCTTACACCTTATTATAATTCTCTAAGCATGCAACATATGTAAGATAGTGGTACTTTTATTTGCTTCTTCTCCGAAAGAACTACAAGGTTACTTTGAGTAGTATGGACATGATTAACTCCAACCCAGTCTGAGCATAAACTATTGTGGAAACCATGCTCCTTTTCAATAAACAACTTTTCTTTGACAAGGAACCCGGAAAAGGAGCAAGTTTATTGCGTTCTGCTTTTAGAGGGTGAACTTCAGAACTTCACTGATTTGTAAATGCTAGTACATTAATTTGTATGAGTACTGTCAATTTTCTCAATGAAAGGCAGATTCTATAGCACCATGTAACCTTTTTTGGAAGCTTTTTTTGGAGGATGAAAGTACTCACATTCATCTCTGCTGTTTTGGTTTGTGAAACAAATCTTTTGGTCATTCCTTGTCTTCATGACTTACCCAAGAACACAATATTACTGAAACAAATTGATATTGTGATATGTGAATGTTATTATGCACGTGCTAGCTTTAAGGGTCAAGCACAAACTTCAATTCCAACCCAACATCTTCTTTTTGGCTGAGCATCTGCAAGTTGCTAAACAAAGAAAAACATCACGTGAAAAATATCTAACTTAAGCTTTTGTTTAGATCTCCTCCCCCATGCCTTGGAAGAAAGAAAACGAGTACACATACTCCAAAGTGGCAGACTATCAGCGGTTACTTTTTAGTTTCAAGACTTTCGTTGAGGAAATGCAAGCGAGTGGGAAGAGCATAGTGGCAGTAGTACTCAACACATATCCCACCAAATCTTGAGATTGCGTGGCGAGATTTGGCCACAGCAGTTTCCAACGAAGGCCACGACTTCCCCACCTTGTTCCCAGCTCAATCCAAACCTTAAATCCAAAGAGATCCTTTGCAGTCTTTCACCACAGCTCTTACTGTAAAATAAGGTAGTTTAAGACTTTTTAAGTTCGCTTCAACCACCCTTCTCGCGCAGACAATGCCAGCAAATCTAAAACAAGACGGTATTAAACTAAGCCTTCCACTTTCTCTGTTCCCCACACACAACTTCCTCAAAAAAGTAAGTCAAGCTCCAGACCACCGTCCATTTTAAGCGCCAAAAGGCGTCAAAAAGCTTTCCTTCCATGCTTTTAAAATCTAACATCCTGCTCTCTCTATTTGGGTCTTAGCATAAGCTCGAGTGAGGACTTCAAAAAACATCACCAATTCACCATTTCACACAGCCGCTCTCAGTCGTCTCTCTCTTCTCACTGTCTCTCAGACTGTGTTTGGATTGGAAGATATGATCTCTAAGCTGGCATGGCCCAAATGGCAGATGTCTGGTTTACGAGGCAGCAAGCATTGGCAGCAGCAGCCTAGAGACCTAAGAGCTGTAAGCTACTATATGCTATAAGCCCATGACCGAGAAGACCCATTTCCCTTCTATCACCTAAAGACGTCTTGGAGGTCACCCTACCCACTCCCCTACCATGAACATGGTTAACCAGTAAACCTCTTATATGGAGTCATTGCTGAAGCTGAGATCAGAATGAGCTCTTCCTCCCTAGGAGCAGCTTCTGGTTCTGGTGGTGACTCTCTCAATGGATTGAAGTTTGGCCAGAAAATCTACTTCGAGGATGTGGGTGGTGGGGGGAGTGCACCTGCAGCCATTCCTCCCACTGGTTCTTCCTCTTCCTCAGCCGAGGTGGTGGTGGCTTCTCCTGTGAGGAAAGGGAGAGGAGCTTTGCAGGGAGGGCAGCCTCCCAGATGCCAGGTTGAAGGCTGCAATGTGGATTTGACTGGTGCTAAGGCTTATTACTGCAGGCACAAGGTGTGTGGGATGCATTCCAAGGCTCCCATGGTGATTGTAGCTGGTCTGGAGCAGAGGTTTTGCCAGCAGTGTAGTAGGTTGGTGATGATCTTTTCTCATTCTAACATCTTTATTGATAAGAAGCTCTTTGATGTTTTTTGCTTGATTTGGGGAAGAACTACCTATGGGCACTAGGTGTTTGATGTTGTACTTGTGTGCTACATCTTTTTTGTCAATGTACTGTATACTTTGTGGTTTGCTTTGGTTTCAGGACTGATTTGGCTGTGTTCCTAGCATTGGTTGTTGTCATTGGAGTTTGGGCATCCTCTTTTTGTGCTGGCAATTTTAGTAGTTTGGTTTCATTGTTCCATGAGCTCTCCTGTTATCCTTTTCCATAATAGGTGTTAACATGTCTGCGCATTTGTTGGCTGGCTTAAATGTTCTATTTCTCTTCTGAAGTCTTTGATTGATTTGCTGTTAGTTCGAGGCAGGACTTTTGATTCCTGTTGGAACTTGTAGTTTGTATCTCAAATCCTAGCGAGAAAAGATGATATCTTTCCCACTCTCTATTTGTAGTTGATCGAGATTTTTTGTTACTAGACATGGGTTTATAGTTTTATCTGCAACTTTGGTTGATGGCAATGTTGTCATGCCTATAAAACAAGCCGATGACTTTGCTCCTACTTATCAGGATTATTTCCATGTGTTTACCAGTTGGTTTCTGTTTTTAGATCCCATTTTGTTTTTACATCCTTTTCACTTTCTTGCTGTTAATCATATATCGACCACCTCTGGAGAATGGTCTCCTTTCATATCTCTTGTTATTCCCAGCTTGTAAGTTTCCTATTTTTCATTTCTTTTTTTCTTCACAAAGTTATGCTTCTTTGCCTGGTATGGTGTCGGAAAACATGTGGGCTTGCAACAAGAAATAGAAGGAATCCTTCCCCTGCATGCTCGTTCTTAATTTCTTCGTTATATACCTATGGAATGGATAAACTCCGCGATGCTGGTGCATTGCCAGGCCCAAGCCTGGATGAGGAGGAGGGAAGGTTGGCACAAGGAAAGTTATCTGGCCATCTAATTTTTTTGTCATTTGTAATTACATGGATCCCAGTTTTTGGTCCATGTCCCTGATATTCTTTGGTTATCAGGTGGAAGAAAAAGAAGATTATGGAGGTTTTTTATGGACGATTATGCGGTAGTGAAGTGGCCAGACATTGAATCATGAAGTACATCTATTTGTCTGTGGCTCTGTATATGTCCTAGAATTGCTTTGTCTAAGATCTTTGCCTTTATAATTATTCTGAATGTAAGCTTCCAACAACGCCATTTGTTTTTGTACTTTCTAATCTTACCTCACTTAGACGAAGCCTTAAGTGATTCAAACATAGATGGCCACAGTGGTTTTTGATTTAATCACTTTGAACTCGTCTACATCGACCTGATTTTGAAGCTTGGGCACAAGGAAAGTTGTTTCTTAATGCTTGTGAATATATGAAAATGCTCTGGTAAATGTACTGTGATTTTTGCTTGGCTGGCTTCACTTGGAAAGGTTCAGAATAAACCTTTGACGCCATAACAGCTGATAATCCATTACCAATAGATTTATGACGCTCTCTTTTTCATCATCTGCATCCACACTTCCATTGATATCTTAATTATTGTCCTGATGGTGGCTTACTTGTTTCGAAACTTAACCTGTATTTTGTTTCATCTTCATTACTTGCGTGGCTGTGGTTATAGAAATTAATTTTTTGCTGTTTGGTGAACTTGGTTATCCTCTACTTTATGCAGGTAACATACACTTCCTTTTAGGATTACCGCCATATTTTTTCTAAGTGCATCTGTGGCCATGTGATTTCACTTTTCAATTGTTTAATTGACCTTAATGAATGATGTTTGATGTAGTAAATAAAAGAAAAGATGTATATATGATGGCATTACAAATTTTATATATACGGTGCTTCTAATTGGGGAAGAATTATGTTCTTAATGAGCAGTTAATCACCATAATTCTCTGCTGCTGGACTCATAATAAGATCTGGATTCATGTTCTGATGATAAACTCATGAAGTCTGTTTCTAATGTTGGCAAAACCATATTTGACATCAGTAGCTACTTATCTTGCTTTATGTGAGCTAGGATTACCAGTACGTTTGCATATGAACTTTTAACTCTTATGATTCTGGAAATTAAGTAATTCAAGTGCTAGTTGTTTTACCTTGAATATGTTTGTATCTTTCAGTTGTAACTGCTTACCATTCAACATTTTTTATCCCTTGAGCATGCTCTGAATTTGTCATCAATTGATCCTGTTAGGTTCCACCAACTTCCTGAATTTGATCAGTGTAAACGAAGTTGTCGCAGGCGTCTTGCAGGTCATAACGAGCGACGAAGGAAGCCACCTCCTGGCTCTTTAGTACCGCCCCGCATTCCACGTAAAGGCCTCGTTATTCTTTTCGAGCATGTGCATTACAGATTAGTTATGGAGCTCCTTGATTGCTATGAATTTTATTCTTCCCGCCTTACTATTTTCATTTCATTTGCAGAAGACATAAACAGAGTTGGGACCTTCCTCGATTTCTCGTATTCAAGAATTCAAGACCAGGATGTTTGGCCTGGCTTTCGGCTCACCGAACACACACCAAGCAGTCAAGTAACAACTGGGAAATATCTGCCAGATTTGTTCCAGGGGGCGTATGATATTTCGCCGACCAATGTTGTCGGCCATGCTGCTGAAACTTACCTTCAAGCACATTCGGCAGCTACCATCTATCCTGGAACAGAATTTTCCACAGGCGAGACATTTGCTGGAGTAACTGGCTCTGGATGTGCTCTCTCTCTTCTGTCAAACCAACAGTGGGATCCTAGAAACCGTTTGCCTACTATTAACTACTTGGTGGACGAAAACAGGGCTCACACATCTCAAACTGCATCTCACACACCTGATTCAAACCGGTTCATAAGCAATGCATGGGGTTTCAAAGACTGCGGCGACGGCAATGGATCCAGCTCATACCAAATTCATGATCCCGCTGGTCCTCATTTTCATGCCGCAGGTAGGCAGTACATGGAGCTTGGACAACCTAGGGGTCCTGAGTCATCATCTCACGAAATGAATTGGTCTCTCTAGGCCTCCCCACCTCAGATTATACTCATAAAATGTCAGGTTTGCTGAATTTTTTTGTGAGATACACCTGAATCAGTTTGCCAAGTTTGACATTGGTTGGTTGTTTCTGCTTACCATTCGGAACCAACCGAAGACTCCATCGACCATATTTTGCCGGAGTTGTATGATTTGGAAATTTCCATCTGTTAACTGCTGAAATTGTTATATTCTGCCTTGTTGAACGTTGAACATGAACATGGGTGCGTTTACGACATTAGCTTCATTCTTGTTTCTCTTTGAATATTTGATTCTGAATGACTTACGACATTACAATATTATTTACGCCTTCCGCGATGATTGCGCCTTGTCGAAACGACCCCAGTTCCCATAGTGGGGATCCCTGCTCATCAGCAATCTTGAAACTTCATTCTGGACTGGAATTGTGCCTCCCAAAGAATGACCTGGAGAGGTGAATGACATTTCAGTTTCTATGATTTCACTTCATTTGTATGGCAAGGACTTGTGCATAACGGCTGTAGTATCTTCAATCTGGCAATAAAGTTACCAATTTTCTTGTTTTTCAGCTACCTTCTCTCAAATGACACATTATTTGTTTCCCAATTTTAATGCATTACATAACAACAGGATGGCATGGTTTATGCACTACATAGTTAGGAGTGGTTGAGAATCAGCCTGTGATTAATGGGCAGATCCAAGATTTGATCTGGAACTTCAAAACAAAAAGATAAGTACATATTTTTAATGCTCCTGCCAATGCATTGAACAACTTCAAACTACCAGTTCGGCGCTCTTGGTTCCGGGGGCTTTCAGAATGCCACGATCGATCAACGGCTTTAATTCTTTTTTACATAATTTCTTCACCTCCTTGTCCGTTGATTCCGAGAACGCAGAAACCACCTTGCAACTATAAGGTTAAGTATAATTAACCAGTAAGCTTAATCCAAGATTCTTCATAATGCAGTTTCAATGACTTCATTTAGGAAGTTATACCTGTGACCAAGAGCCCATGTTTCACATCTTCCTTCCAAAGCCAATTTCCATAGACAAGTAGCAAAAGGGGGTGAATCCAGAATCAATTTTCTGATTGTCCTGCTAGAATGGAAATTTTCAAATAGATGTTCCTCGTTGGAATCGTTGGCTTTTGGCTGCGCAGCTAAAGAAGCGATGGCTTCATGTAAAGCTTTCAACTTATTGCCATATGGTTGCTGAAGAATGCTGTCAGCTCCCCCAGTGGCAACCTTGAGTACATCGAGATAAGAGTATAATGAACAGTTAATTGTATTTAACAACTTCGAAAGATGTCATATATATTGCAAGACCACACGTCATACCTCATACAAGACTTCTCTGCCAAAATTTGATCTTAACAACTCCCCAGCATTTTCAATACATGCATCAATGAGACTCTTCATAAAGAACAAGAATAACTTAGCTTGCAGTAGAAACATTAGCCAAACTAGAAAAGCTGAATTTTGATACACCGTGCATTGGATTTTTTATTTTTTATTTGGTAAATGAGGGGCAAACAAAGAAAGTTCAACATGACAGCACCAGAATTGATCAGATCTAAAAATGACAAACCTCGCCAAGCCCACTATCCACCAGCAGCTCATATCTTCGCACAGATGAGTCTTTCTTGCTTCCATTCATTAAATGTGGACCCTCACTTCCATCTTCATCATTTTTCTCAGCCAATTCACATCCTTCAGCATCTTCTGCCTTTTCTAAATCCATATTTGCAACAGATTCGGGCATTTCATCCTGAAATGTTAATAAGAACAGAAACACATCTGTAATGACAGGGTATGTAGCAGGCTCTAAAGCAAACAAAATATAAGAATCCAAAAACTAGAATAGTTACCTCGGCAGATATAGATGGAACTGACAAATTGAGATTCATCAGATCATCTGGGCTAAAATAACGGGTGGAATTTGGATGAAGAAGTTGTAACAATGGGCGCCTTGCATTCTGATATTCACATTGTCAGAGAGCGCATTTAATGTTTATGACAAGGAAAACAAAAAACAATTCCTAAATGAGTTTCTGTTGACAATAAAATAGAAATAATATAAAAGACACTTAAGAATAATTAACTGGATGGAAAGGCCATGATAACCATGCAGTAAATGCATTTTTTTATACATAATCCAAATAGAAATGCAGGTAACCATTGCCCACAAACAGTTTCCTAGTTAACAATCATATCTAAGCTTCTGTTATCGCACAATTAAAAAACTGTACACAACTTACAATCCTCCTAACACCATATAATCCATTACCTTATCTAAACACAATTCTTTAAGTATGGCCTGAAGCTCACGAATAATAACCTGAATAGACAAATAAACACGAGCATGTCATGAAGGACCACGTTTGGAAATAAAAAATTCCCAAGAACACATTCTTATGACTAACCTTAGTTATGAGTTTTGTGTCGTCAACAATAGAAAGAATGCTGACAAGAACCTGGAACAGGTTAAATACAAGAAACAATAAGGGCAACAAAAATATAGCACAAAAGTCATCACAAACTCGCCAATGCATTTCAACACCTGGCAGGAAATCAGCATCTACTGGGGCTTGAATCTTAAACTCTAAAATTTCCGATTCAATTATTTTAAGTATGAAGATAAAAGAAAAGATAGAATCTGAAAAAAAGCTTACAAGGTTTCCATATAGATCATGAGCTATTTTTCCTGTGTGCCCTTTCATGCCTTTAATAATTTTCTTTCTTTCCTGTGCCAAATTTTTTACAAATCCATTAGACAATGCAAAAGGTTGATTGTGAAAACGTGAATGAAACAGACCTTTGCACTTCCACATTTCACACACAAAATTCCAAGCTTCGCTCCATTTCTCGTATGTATCATTCGAACAAGAAGTGGACCTGATATTTGTTGAAGGACCTCTATGGCAGAAGTCTTTGGAACCATAGAAAGCATGCAAAGATTAAAAATATGATGATGAATAGACAAATTTCTTTGAGATTGTAGAGAGCAATCAGAACAATAAGAAATGTTGGAGAGGATACTAGTGCCATGTTAAAGTAAATATCAAATAATTCACTTTCCTAACAAGTTGAGCTTTTGGAACATGTGATAATCCATCTAAAATTTACATGGTATCAAAGCCAAGGGTTGGGTTGGCGGTATTATCCCGAATTAATATTAAGTTCCCCGTGTTTATCTGTGTCCTAAGCATGTTAAAATTTGGTTGCAGATGAGGAGTGTTAAAGTAAACATTAAATAGTTCTTATTCCCAACAGCTTGAGCTTGGGGGACAAGTGGAAGACCATTCAAAAATAACATGCAAAAACGGAGAAGACAAGTAAGTTTGTAATTTCAGAAACCTTATCTGCAATTGACAGATACTCCATCAGCAAACCGTGAATAATAGAATGGTCGACAATGCCTTTTTCCAGAACTGGTTGAACAACAGATGACATATGTTGTACAACAGATGATTTACGTAATCCAAGTTTAGAAATTACATTTACCACACTGAGGAAGGGAAACAAACAAACTATTGGTTAAAATCTGAGAAATATATATATATATATATATATATATATATATATATACAGAGAAGGCAGGGTAGAAAGTAATAACTTAATGTATTACCTTCCTTCCGTCATATTAGTCATGTCCTTAAACAATTGAAGCTCAGTAGAAAACAATTCTAATAGTAGTGCTCGTTTTTGAGATGCATTTCCTAACTGGAAGGCATGCTCAACAACTACAAAGTGACAAAACAAGGGAGTAGATTATGGTTTTTTCCAATGAGTTATAATCGTGAGGATAAAGAAAGTAATTTGCAACATACCAACTGACCCAACCATATGACAAAGCAAAGAAGCAACATGCCCATGAAGATCTGATATGAAGCCTTCCAATTGTTGTTTACTGGCTAAAAGGATATTATAGAGAAATGAGAGAGATTTAAGCCATTCCCCTCCTCAAAGAAAATCATGTATTTTAGTGAAACATACCATTATCCAACATCTTCTTAACAAGATGGACTGCATATGTATTTCTTGCAAGAGTGAGAAAATGAGGTCTCAGTTCTTCAAAGACAGTATCTCTTTCAGGCTGGGAACAGTATTTTACGCATGTCTAGACGTGCAAACAGACAGAAACCATCTCAAAATTAGCTTTCTGAATTGTACAACTAAATTTCAAGTTATATGGGATTCATATCACGAAATTGCAATTTAGCCAACAAATTGTCCTCAACAAACTTTTGGCATATATTTAAGCTACTTGGCCAACTGACTACAAGAGATGAGCACACTTCCGTGCTACAACTCCCATCAAGGCTCCCCTTCCCTTTTCAAAAAATAAAACGCAAAGAAACTTGCCTGCAGGACACGTGAAGAAACATGAGATCCAGCAATTTCCTGCAGTTTTCCCTTCATTTTAAGTAGAGCTTCACTTATCAACCTTCATTTAACAACTTAGATGAGTCAGCGAATTTTTGGTAGTTTCACAAAAGAAGTCACCTATGAGAAACATGTATCTACCAAGGATGCAGCCCCAGCCAAACAATAACTTACTTGGATCTCTCCTCCTTTGCAATATGGCGACGTCTCATTTTTTCCCACAATGAAGCAAGCTCCTGATTATTTCCCACCCCCCCAAAAAAAACCTTGATAAGATGACCATTGTATCTTCTAGATAATGCGAACTTAGGAAGCCAAGGCAAGTAAAAACAGAAATATATTAGCCTAATCCTAAAGCACATTCGGGCTTCGTACCATAATGCCTTAAAAAGAAAGCCAGATATGTTAAAGTGATTTACGTAAAGGGGCTATGGCGCTACCTATTGATACTAAAAAACCATGCAATCAAGCATATTTAAAAAATGATCAAAATAGGTGGATAACCTGTTGAAGAGAGTAATGTGGTTTCCTCTTTTTCTTCCTTGCCTCCGCCAACTCCTACACCATATCAAGATCCCCATAAGCTAACCATTTTTAACATAAAAATATATTAAAATCTACACAATTTCAACTTAATTTTCCATTACAACTAAATGTAGGCGGCAGAAGCCATAATTGGCTCAAACCATAAAGCCGAAATCAACTCCACGCCCAAAACTGCTATGAGCTGAAATTGTTCAACATCATTGATTGCTCAAAGGCAACTAAGGCCATATCATAACTATTTTCTACCGAAATTCAACTCTTATCTATAAGATAGAACAACCCGAGACATACATTACGAGCCATTTTCTACCAAATTTCATCTCTTCCAGTGTACAAAAATCCAAACTAACTACATAGTAGCCCAATGCATAAAAGAATAAAACAATACCCAAAAAGAGCAAAAGAACAAATCAGACCTTAGCATGCAGCCTGGCCTCTTTCTTCGACTTGGGCGGCCCCTTCTCCACCCTCTTATTCTTCTCATCCCCGCCAACGACCTTCCCCTTCTTCTTCTTCATCGCCGCCTCGGCAGAGCCGCCCGGTTTACCTCCTGCGGCCATTCCCGGCGGCTTTTTTCCGGGCAAGATCCTGGCTTTCTTGTTGGAGGGGGCTTGATAGTCGCCGGCCCGCCATGGTTGCCGGTGGGCGGCCTCTTCCTCTTGTGGGTCGGAGCTTGGGTTCCCTTGGCCGCCATGGGAGGAGCTTGGGGTTACTACCCGAGGCAGCGGTAGAGGAAGGGTTTAAGCCTTGGGCGAGTGAGGGTGGGGCCTCAGAATTAGGGCGTAGTTAAGAGTTTGGTTATGGATCGGTTAATAACAATCAACCGAGTTATTAACTAAATTAAAAAGGTTCTATCATAATTAAATTTTTATTATTTTATTATCAATTAAAAAATTAATCAATAGTTAAATTTTTAACATTATATACATTATAAACCAAAGATTATAAATTATAATTATCTAAACTAACTTCTCACTCAAAAAAATATAAAATATTCTGATCATCTAAATTATCTTAATTATAATAGACTAATGTTAAAATGAAAGCATCTGAGTATTTAAAAAATCTAAATTGATAACCTTGTCGAAAAGAATTTTAACAATTAAATGATTTAAAATTTGATTGATGTGGGGATCAGTTTTATAGTTAAATGTAAAATGGCTAAATAAAAATTTTAAAAAGAAAATAAAGATAAAATGAAAGTAAATTGTACAATAATTAATGGATATAATTTTTGTTATCTCCACATCCAATAAAATTTTAATTGAGACGTATTTCAATTCAACCGATTGTAAAATAAGCACAATTATATATTTAATATTTAAGTTTAAGTAAAATGATTCATATATAGATATTTATAACTAAATAATTTTAGATCACTATATATTCAGTTTGGAACAATTTACAGCTGAATGAATAACACTTTTTTTCGATTTTTTTGTTTCCAAAAAAATAAATTAAATATTTGTTAAGATTTTCCTATTTTCGAAAATTTTAAAGCCTCTTACGCGTTCTAATTTGTAGTTTGGAATATTGTATCAATCATTATACCAAATTTATTTATAGTCAATATATAATATAATTGGTCTCAACTATACCAAATATGATTTTTCATTAAATATTAAAAATATATATTTTTCTTAATATTTAATTATATACATATCCGTTAAAATATACTAATTTTTGATAAAAAAATATAAAAAATTTATATTAAAAACAGAGAACAAATTAATAGAAATAAAAATATGGGATAAAAAACCTTTTTTACCCCGGCGAGACTCTCTTAATATAAAATATGAAGGGGTGATTAATTAATTAATTGGCTATAAAATAAGCTAATTTACATTTGGTGGGCCCAATCTCGGAAGGGGGATGGCGGCAAATGCGGTAATCATGTTCTAATGTCGGGAGTAATAACAGGGATTAGCGGCTTCCCCGCCACCGCTACCCGCGCGACCGCCCGCCGCGTTTGCTTGACTCGGCGAAGCGCCTGCCGCGGGGCCCACGCATGAAAATTCAAAATTCATCCGAATCCGTTTGCGGTCTGGACGGGTCGGCACCGCGCGCGACGCCCCATGCGGCACGCACCATCTGGCCAACGAGAGGTCGCCACGTGTGAGTCGTGGGTTTGGGGGTGGGCGAGTTCGGCGGGGCTGGAACGTAGCTGTCGGGCAGCTGGCGCCACCCATGACGAGGCTTGGAATATTCAGACTTTTTCTTGAAACACGCTTTTTGTTTTTTTATTTTTATAAAGGATAATGGAGGAATTTCAAATTCTTAAAAAGTTTGAAATGGAGTTTATATGTAATTAAGTTGATTATTATATGCTCGAATTTCTTTGTTCTATATAAAAAATAGATATTAGTTAACATTATGCAATTTAACTAGTTTGAAATATATTAATTAACCGGTGAGGTAACTACTGTTTAAATTTAAATTTAAATTAACTTACTAACAAATCATTGTAAAGAGATTAAACTCAAATTGAAAAAAATTTATTATATGAGTGAGTAATTCATGAATTTTATTAATGACGTATATAACTATTTGAACTTATGCCATTAAATTATATAAAGCACGGCGAGGTACAATTAAGATAATATTAATTGTAAACTCATCTTAACATACCTTAATTTAAATTTATCTTCTACAAATAAAATATATTAAAAATAATTATTTCCTTGAAGGTTAATTTTTTTAACCATGTCTAAATTTATATAATATATAAATTTTATCATTTCTTATATTATTTTTTTCCCATATTATATTAGAGTGCGAGCTCACTCAAAATATCATTATATTCATAACTCAAATTAATTAATTCTCAATAAAATTAAAAATTTATTCATGTATTGAGCCGTCTTGTCTTATGTGTGTCCATTTATTAACTTTTTTTAAATAAATGTTATCGTTATATTGATATTTAATGGCTATTAACCTCTGATTTTACTTTATCAAATAAAATAAATCTGTTTGATTAATATATTAAAATGTTTGGGTTTACACATATTCCTAAAAAAACAACAAATACTCCCACCTGCGCGCGTAGCCGCCATTAAACGCGTCGTCGTCTGAATCGTCTTCCCCTTCCCGCCGCCTAACCACATTCCTCCCTCTCCCTCTCTCGTCCGTTTTATCCTCTACCCCAACAAACAACACGCTCTGGCTTCTCTACCCCATTTCTTATGACTGGCAGACTACCATTACAACCTTCTTCTACTGAGCTGTTGGTGACACTCCCTTTCCTCTTCTTTCTGATATAGCAAACATCACAGCTTCGTCTTTTCTACGCTTCTTCTTTAATATGGCGAAGGAGGAGAGGAGTACCCACGTCCCTCACCTCCTACTCGCTCCTACTACCACCACCAACAACACCACCATCGCCGGCCGCCTCCTCCACCCGAGCCCCTTCTTCCTCCTCTTCATCTCCCTCTTCACCCTCCTCAGCATGCTCCACCTCTCCGGCCTCTCCCCCGCCGACCCACCTCTCCCCTGCTCCACCACCCACCCGCCACCACCACCACCTCCTCCTCCTCCTCCTCCTCCTCCTCCGCCCTCCTCTGATGGGAGGTTCTGGACGCAGCCCGATGGGATGGGGTACCGGCCGTGCCTCGGGTTCAGCCGGGAGTATGGGAGGGCTGGGAGGGCGGTGGTGGAGGAGAGGCGGAGGTTTTTGATGGTGGTTGTCTCCGGCGGGGTCAACCAGCAGAGGAATCAGATTGTTGATGCGGTTGTGATTGCTAGGATTCTTGGGGCCGCGCTCCTGGTGCCCATATTGCAGGTCAATCTTGTCTGGGGGGACGAAAGGTGATTGCTTTCTCCCTGATCTTGCACGTAAAAATCACTTCTTGAAGTAGAACATCACTGATCGGGATGTATTAGTGGTTTATTTTATGATTTCTTATATTGATCACACCCCATGAAGATCAGTTCTTCATGGCTAGACGAAGTGGAAGAACACTGATCAACTATAGTAATGGCTGAGTCTTTTCTATGATTATATGGCTGTCAATTTTAGCCTAACAAGTCAGTTGTAGTTTCTCAGGTTCTTCTTTAATTGCATATTTATTCATCATGATTGATTGTTGTTCTTTTTATTTTGTATCTTTTCGTTTAAAAAACTGATTATTCAGATTAGTGGGTTGCTGTATCTTTTTTTTCTCATTGAAATGTACCATTTAGTCCGCTTTTTATTACTTGCTAGAAGAGAAGAATTATTCAGATGTACTGATGGTTTAGTCTTGTTTATGATTGTTTGATTCTTTTGATGTCATTCATGGTTAGTTGCAGTAATCTGTTCATTGCCATATGAGTAAAAATGTTCTGTTTGGAATTACCAACAAATAGTTGTTAAATTGAGTTTCTAATATCATATGGAGTTATCATGATTGATTGACGTCTACAGATGTGTTGTTATTGATCTGATGACACTGGTTGTTTGTTTTTGTTGTGTCATTTCTTTTGATAGTGAATTCGCTGATATTTTTGACTTGGAACACTTCAAGAGAACTCTTGCGGATGATGTCCGCATTGTTTCTTCTCTTCCATCCACACATCTTATGACAAGGCCGGTTGAGGAGAAGAAAACTCCGATGCACGTAGATGCACAGTGGATACGCTCAAGATACTCAAAGCGGGTATGCTCTTATCATTGTACTCATTTTGCAGAAAAAAATTGAGATGATTTCTATCCACTAAAGATTGAAATGTGCCATCTCGCCTATAAATCTTTCGGACTGTTGATTTTATCCTCGAAGCTGATCTTTACAGTTGTTTCCTTTGCAGCTGAATAGAGATGGAGTACTGCTCTTGCGTGGGCTAGATTCCAGGCTAACTAAGGATCTCCCTCCTGATCTTCAGAAGCTTCGGTGCAAGGTAATGGCAGATCCCTTCTTGTGGCAGTGACATGCTCTATTTTTCATCATAGTTACATCAAAATTGAAATTTGAAACACCTTTAATATTTTCTTTCTTTGATGTTGTAGGTGGCCTTTCATGCATTGAGGTTTTCTGCTCCCATTATGGAGCTTGGAAATAAACTTGCAGCAAGAATGCAGAGAAAGGGTCCTTACATTGCACTGCATCTACGGTTGGAGAAGGATGTATGGGTCAGGACAGGTTGTTTGCCTGGCCTAGGTCACAAGTATGATGAGATTATTCAGAAAGAAAGAAAATTGCGGCCAGAACTTCTCACTGCAAGATCTAACATGTCTTTTCATGAAAGGAAGTTGGCAGGCCTCTGCCCCTTAAATGCACTGGAGGTGGCAAGGTGTGCCTTTATATTATTCCTTGATACATTTGTTTAGGTTTAAGCATTCATTCTATCAATCTCAGTAAATGAACTTATATTGGTTATTGTTAATTTTATAGATTGCTTAAAGCGCTGGGAGCTCCAAAAGATGCAATGGTATATTGGGCAGGGGGCAGCCCATTGGGTGGCGAGGAAGCCTTGCTGCCTTTGAAGAAAGAATTTGGTCATGTTTACAACAAAGAGAGCCTTTCCTTACCTGGTGAACTAGAGCCATTTTTTAAAAGAGCTTCTATGCTAGCAGCTGTTGACTACATTGTTGCAGAAAAAAGTGATGTCTTCATGCCTTCTCATGGTGGAAACATGGGCCGTGCTATGCAGGTATTAACCATTAATTCTTTCATTTTTTTTATAATTTTAGCAGGTCTACTTTTCTTATAAAATTTTTTTCTGTAGTTAAAAATTTTGCGGTGTTTCCAATGTACTTGAGTTGGGGGTATCATCATTGTGCTTGAAGACATTTTTCTGACATTTTTGAACTTTATTGAACTAGGACATATTGAAGCCTTGATTGCTTACAACCATATAATTAGAAGTATCTTTTCATTGTCTTCTATTTGCCTTGTATGAAGGCAAATTTTTTAGGTCTAGGATGCTGATGCTTTCTTTGTCAATGCAGGGTCATCGAGCATATGCAGGCCACAAGAAGCATATAACCCCCAACAAGAGAGAGATGCTCCCATATTTCTTAAACACTACTATTCCAGATACTGAATTTAGCAGGATTATGCAAGAGCTGCATCAGGAATCTCTGGGACAGCCGGAGATGAGAACCTCCAAGCCAGGAAGAGATGTGATAGCTTACCCCGTTTCAGAGTGCATGTGCAAGGACAACAATTAAATAGAAGTTCACATAAAGAGTTAGAATAGATGCCTGCCGTAGTGAAGAATCATTCTAGTACTGGGAAACTTGGTTTCTTGAGGGATCTCCTTGGCTCATCAAGCCAAGCCAATTTTGCTGCTGCTACCTACTGTAAATACAGATACTTCTGTCTGGGAAAAAGAAAAGAAAACTGATACTTCTGCATCTTCTTAGTTGTTAGTTCGTCAAAGATTGAGATGATAAATCACATGTATTTCCATTCATTTTTCTACAATATATGCTCATTTGTTACACATGTAATTATAGTTCTTCATTCTTTGTAGGACACGATTTTGTAACATGAATTATTTCATTCTTTGTAAGCAGTTGCCAAATGTTACGCAAGAAAAGTTTCATTACACTATGCTGTGTCATGTGTTAAGTTTTGTTGTGTGATTAACACTTTATTTTTCATGTTATTGTATATATGAATTTCCGTAGTGTACACCTAATAAGCCCGTCACAGAATTCTGCAACACACTCTAAGTAGTTCAAGTTTGAAAAATAAATTTTGATATAGAAGACATGATAAAGAGAGTAACAAAGATGACTACTGCTGTCTTCTAATCATTATTGTGCACATATACGAGTCAACATTTTAATTACCCCTTGCTACCCTAACTGTTTGGCTACCCTTGATATGAATAATATGCTACTTGTGTTTGCTGTTAGTATTTCAGCATCTGTTTCAAGCAAACTGTCAAATGGAAGTACTGTTGGGCACTCCCATGCCAGTCATTCCAGGCTTAGAGAATGGTTTCAACAACTCGTAAGGTACAATCCCAGCACCATTTTTGTTTTTCAAATTTGTATCTGCGTTCCTTTGATCAATAAGGCTTTCAATTTTCCTCATTTTTTCGCTGTACCTCTCAAATGCAGCTACTATGGCAGGATCCTCCTTCCATGCTTCCTCCAACTTCTCCCCGAGGTATTCCTCGTCTGGTGAATGGTTTGATAGTACTGCCAGTATAGCCATTACTAAGGTTGCTTGTATTTGGGATGGAAAGCTCTTTAGAAGTGCCTTATTGGGGTTCTCCATGAAGCTGGAGTACTCCTCTGTTCCCAGCTTGCTGTCTTCTGTTGGCATGTTGTGTCGTGCTATGCTTGGCCTGTTTGGAAAGTAACCTCCGTAGGCATACTGGCCAAAATCATCGTGACAAGAAGGTGCCCAGATAATGATGTTGAGGATTTCCACAAGGTCGGAAGGAGTGTCGAGAGATGGCCAGCCTTCTTTCTTGTCAGGATGGCCTTTGGTGCGAATTTCAGTCCACCATGCTTGGAGCTCAGTATCATATTTAATGGCTTCTGAATTAGGGTAATATTGAAGAACGTATTCCTGTAGCCATTCTCTGATGGCAGACCAGAGCAGGAGGCCATCATTTGCAAATGGATAGTCTTCTATGGTCATCCGTAGCCCATGCTCCGAAGAAGGATCTTCAACAGCCATGCCTCTGTTGATTGATGGCAACATAAAATTTAGTTAATTTAACAGAAAACAAATCAAGTACGTTATAAGGTAATACATGAATCTGTTGCTGGTGATGAATAACCACCTGGCAATCAAATCAGCTGGGAGGCCTTGCTTGTCGACTCTCCACAGCTTATCGTATGCAACCGAGCTTATTTCCATTGAGAATTTCTTTGGGGAGAAGGAGAGTTCTATGATTCCTGGTCCACTGATGAGGATTTGCCTGGCCAGGGCATTGATCTTCATGGTGTACCTCAAGTGTGGAAGTAGCAATCTGTGGATTGGATGCAATGTGTTCAATTGTCGATGTGTTGCAATTATGTATGGCTCCATGCAACAATGAGTTCTTACCCTGCAACAATATATCCATGTAAATTAGTGCCCTTGGCAGTTCCCTCTCTGAAAGACTGCCGAAGCAGCCTTCAGAATTTGGTAAGAATTGGAAAAGAATTAAGGATCTGGTTTGTACATGGAGCGAGGCATAATTGGAATTAGTTTTTGTCATCAATGAGATGACAGAGTTGATTTGAAGAAAAAGGAAATTGTCGTCATCCATGTAGCTGGAAGTTTAATTTTTTGTGACATAAGACCACTTTGATGGAGAAGAAGTTTAAGAAAATGTACCAGTGTATGACAAGTTCATGATATCCTGAATCATGGGCGCAGACATGAGCCTTGGCCAACATCTAGAGGTGGGATTGAGTGGGGTTTAAGCTTGGTGTGAAGACTTGCCTCCACTGGGGCTGGGTGGCTGATTTAGGTCTTGTAAGCTGAATGGCTAATGGTATAAGAGTGCCATCCTCCTTGAGGAAGAAGAGAGTGCGAGAGCCATACAAGGTGGTTCTCTCCAAAGCCCTCACCTTGTGAACATGGGGAAGGAGAAAGTCATGGTAGTCAATGATGAACAGTTTCTTGCCCTTAAAAGCCTGCACCAATTCAGTAACATCACTTACCTATGACAAGAGGTAAAATTTTGCCATTGTGAAAATTATAGTATTAACTTTTTTACCTGTTCAAATGACATAAACCCGCGTATTTGTTCTTCAATAAGCTCTTTGGTGATTAATGAGTCTGCTGAGCCATAGACAGATGGATCAAGTTTGCTTCTGAATGGTAACTCCTAAGAGACACCAAATGGATCATGATGGTAAGAGCATGAGTAGCTGAGTTTTTCCAGTTCTTGCATGCAAATACTGCACTGCTTGAATATGACTTAACTCCTATTCTTGTTTTCTATGCTCATGGGATTTACACAAGCCAGAGGTTCGCGAGCAAATTCTTCATCCTTTAGCCAAGCAAACTTGTCTCCTAAAAATGTCAAAGATGAAGATATTTTTTATTTAAGCATTGATATGATCTACGTTCGATCAGTGGAGAAATTTGAGAGGGAGATATTACTTTGGACGATATCTGGGAGGTCAAATTTCAAAGCATCTTGTGCCTGCTGGGTGACGGAGGCAATTTGCCTAATCAAGGGAACAATCAAGAGCCCCCCTTGCCAGGTTCCGGCAGGGCGTAGCCGGAATCGAATATTTGATCAATGGAGGAGAAGGCCGGAAACCCGAGATCAAAGTCGACCAGTACAGTTCCAGCAGAAAGTATGGCAGCTGAAATCAGAGAAGTTAGCGTCTTGGTAGTGAAGTTGGCCTGCTTCACATCTGAGAATGCCTCATCTCTGGGCACATAGAAGATTGCATTTCGTGTTTCTGATGAAGGGTCTGCACAAATTACAATCATGAGATCATCAGCCAATGACAAATTGTATTGAACACCATGGAAATAAGGTACATTGAGCAATGATCAAAGAGGTTTGTTGTCTGTTTTTTTACCAATAGTTAAGCATTTTGTCATTCATTTTTAGTTGAAATCTATAACCTATTTTACCTGTTAATATCATTTTCAGATACAAAACTATTTATCTGAACCTTCAATATATCTCTGCTATACCTCTTTATGGCTTCGAAATCTGACATTGCAAACTTTGTCCATGAACTTGCAGATTTTATGATAGTCACAACTATGGGCATAAACGAACCAAGCCAAGTCGAGCACCAGTCTGTTTAATTAAACTAGTTTCGAACTGAGAGTATTTGATGGTTTCACTAAGTTCAAAGTCAATTTTTATGGTAAGAACTTTCAATGCACGAGTAGTTTCTAATTTCAAATGCAAAAATGTTTATTTAAAATAACAATTATTGGGAATGGAATGCTCATATAATTAACCTTTTGTTGAGCGAGGGCAGCTAGCGCCTGCTTCACATCTGAGAATGCCTCATCTCTGGGCACATAGAAGATTGCATTTCGTGTTTCTGATGAAGGGTCTGCACAAATTACAATCATGAGATCATCAGCCAATGACAAATTGTATTGAACACCATGGAAATAAGGTACATTGAGCAATGATCAAAGAGGTTTGTTGTCTGTTTTTTTACCAATAGTTAAGCATTTTGTCATTCATTTTTAGTTGAAATCTATAACCTATTTTACCTGTTAATATCATTTTCAGATACAAAACTATTTATCTGAACCTTCAATATATCTCTGCTATACCTCTTTATGGCTTCGAAATCTGACATTGCAAACTTTGTCCATGAATTTGCAGATTTTATGATAGTCACAACTATGGGCATAAACGAACCAAGCCAAGTCGAGCACCAGTCTGTTTAATTAAACTAGTTTCGAACTGAGAGTATTTGATGGTTTCACTAAGTTCAAAGTCAATTTTTATGGTAAGAACTTTCAATGCACGAGTAGTTTCTAATTTCAAATGCAAAAATGTTTATTTAAAATAACAATTATTGGGAATGGAATGCTCATATAATTAACCTTTTGTTGAGCGAGGGCAGCTAGCGCCTGCTTCACATCTGAGAATGCCTCATCTCTGGGCACATAGAAGATTGCATTTCGTGTTTCTGATGAAGGGTCTGCACAAATTACAATCATGAGATCATCAGCCAATGACAAATTGTATTGAACACCATGGAAATAAGGTACATTGAGCAATGATCAAAGAGGTTTGTTGTCTGTTTTTTTACCAATAGTTAAGCATTTTGTCATTCATTTTTAGTTGAAATCTATAACCTATTTTACCTGTTAATATCATTTTCAGATACAAAACTATTTATCTGAACCTTCAATATATCTCTGCTATACCTCTTTATGGCTTCGAAATCTGACATTGCAAACTTTGTCCATGAACTTGCAGATTTTATGATAGTCACAACTATGGGCATAAACGAACCAAGCCAAGTCGAGCACCAGTCTGTTTAATTAAACTAGTTTCGAACTGAGAGTATTTGATGGTTTCACTAAGTTCAAAGTCAATTTTTATGGTAAGAACTTTCAATGCACGAGTAGTTTCTAATTTCAAATGCACAAATGTTTATTTAAAATAACAATTATTGGGAATGGAATGCTCATATAATTAACCTTTTGTTGAGCGAGGGCAGCTAGCGCCTGCTTCACATCTGAGAATGCCTCATCTCTGGGCACATAGAAGATTGCATTTCGTGTTTCTGATGAAGGGTCTGCACAAATTACAATCATGAGATCATCAGCCAATGACAAATTGTATTGAACACCATGGAAATAAGGTACATTGAGCAATGATCAAAGAGGTTTGTTGTCTGTTTTTTTACCAATAGTTAAGCATTTTGTCATTCATTTTTAGTTGAAATCTATAACCTATTTTACCTGTTAATATCATTTTCAGATACAAAACTATTTATCTGAACCTTCAATATATCTCTGCTATACCTCTTTATGGCTTCGAAATCTGACATTGCAAACTTTGTCCATGAATTTGCAGATTTTATGATAGTCACAACTATGGGCATAAACGAACCAAGCCAAGTCGAGCACCAGTCTGTTTAATTAAACTAGTTTCGAACTGAGAGTATTTGATGGTTTCACTAAGTTCAAAGTCAATTTTTATGGTAAGAACTTTCAATGCACGAGTAGTTTCTAATTTCAAATGCAAAAATGTTTATTTAAAATAACAATTATTGGGAATGGAATGCTCATATAATTAACCTTTTGTTGAGCGAGGGCAGCTAGCGCCTGCTTCACATCTGAGAATGCCTCATCTCTGGGCACATAGAAGATTGCATTTCGTGTTTCTGATGAAGGGTCTGCACAAATTACAATCATGAGATCATCAGCCAATGACAAATTGTATTGAACACCATGGAAATAAGGTACATTGAGCAATGATCAAAGAGGTTTGTTGTCTGTTTTTTTACCAATAGTTAAGCATTTTGTCATTCATTTTTAGTTGAAATCTATAACCTATTTTACCTGTTAATATCATTTTCAGATACAAAACTATTTATCTGAACCTTCAATATATCTCTGCTATACCTCTTTATGGCTTCGAAATCTGACATTGCAAACTTTGTCCATGAACTTGCAGATTTTATGATAGTCACAACTATGGGCATAAACGAACCAAGCCAAGTCGAGCACCAGTCTGTTTAATTAAACTAGTTTCGAACTGAGAGTATTTGATGGTTTCACTAAGTTCAAAGTCAATTTTTATGGTAAGAACTTTCAATGCACGAGTAGTTTCTAATTTCAAATGCACAAATGTTTATTTAAAATAACAATTATTGGGAATGGAATGCTCATATAATTAACCTTTTGTTGAGTGAGGGCAGCTAGTTCTACAGCTCCTGGGATAGGGGTGTTCTTCTCCCCCAAAAACAGGCCTCACCAGATCATCAGCAAGGTCTGGATTTCCCAAGTCATTGTAAGTGTCATAGTCATAAATCCTTTCATGGGACTTCCTTTCCCCTTGCCCATCACCTCTGAGGTTCTCAAGCTCTTTCTCCCTTAGCTGCTTCAGACCATTTGTGTCTGAGATGCAAGTAAGACTGCAACATAAACAAAAACAACACATATAAGATATGGTAATTACTTTGTTCTTAACATAATTGGGAGTAAATCATGGTAATAATTAACTTGTATTAATAATGATGTCTTATGCATTTTTAATCTTACTTTTAGTTTTAGATTGTGTGTTATTACCTTGAGATACACATTTTAGGTTTATGATCAAGTGAACGAACTACAAGCGTTGGGTTAGTCTTATGTCATTTGTGGGAGAGGTCGGTAACTTGTATTTACACTAATAAAAAAGTTTTATTTCTTAATTTAGTTTTGAAATAAAAGAGGCACATAACACTTTTTACAATTTATTTTTCAGCCCAGTTTTGCCTTGCGGTAAGTCGAGTAGTCGAAATTGGAGGTATTCCAATAACCTTGTTGTAACATGTGGGTCATAACATGTGTGAGAGGAAAATGATTTATGTAGTTTGATGTGTGCAAGGAAAAATTATTGGATTAGTTTCACATAAGTTCCCTGGGCGATTTGTAATTTGTATATAATCTAATGGAAAATTTTTATTTTATAAATTAGCTTCTGAATTAATATAAACTCATAACACCTATTTCAAGTATTTTTGGAAGCCTCAAGAGCTCAACAAGTATGATTTACATTATTGCATTTAGGTGCTGTTTAAAGCATATAGTTTTAAATATCATACCAATTCTTATAATAAATTTATAACAGGTATACAAAATGACAAGATGACTATGCCCATGTATTTATACTTAAATCAAATCAGTATACACTACTTTTTAACATAATAAAGATAATAAAGACTTGACTCAACTAAATAATGGATTCTGACTCCATGATCCATACTTCATTTATTATGTATGGTTTACTACAAAAAATACAATAAGGTTTGCTGTTGTTGATTAATGATTCCATACTTCATTTTATCTACTATTAATTAATACAACAATATTGTACATTGTAATTTAATGTAGTGCATATACACAACAGGTACTATTGTAGTGCATATATTACTTTTATTTATCCCCCGGGCCAAATTAAATTAAATCAATTTTATCTTCACTACTAATTATGAGCTTTCCATTCATCTACCACTGTTCTTGTGGAAAATGAATTGGAAGTAAATAAGCAACATGCATGATATATTCTAATCAGGTCTTTCTTTTGTTTATCTTTGTTTGGTTTTTCAAGAGTTTGGCCAAACAAATAAAAATTAACAAAGATGCTTTTGTGGGTCGATGAGGTGGTGATCATATCAGAATTAACAGAGTTGTAATCTTTGTAAACTATTATTAGATAGTGTGATTTCTTTTGATATATGTGAATGAAAAATACAAGAGCACATTGGTTTGAACATAAATAAATTAATTACTTATAATATATATATATATATATATATATTATAAAGCAACAAAGAATATTTTACAAAAAAAATGTCAAAATCTAGCTTCTAAACATATTTTTGCTCGACGGTATGTTTACTTGTTATTTTTGATTTTGATATAGAATTTATCAAAGATAATTAACTTTCTTCCTGATTTTCTCACTCGTAAATTTTTGTAAGAGGTATAATGGCTGATAAGGGTGCATGTATGTTTGGTAATGCGGCCAAGTACATACGTTCAAGAAGACGAGTTTTGATATATCCCTACATGCATGCAGTAGGAGAGATAAAAAATAAAGAAATAAATATTCATGGCTTCTAAAATTAGAGTAATTCAGATTTGGTAGTTAATTTATAACCATAATTTGAATTCAGATTTCTAAGCAAGGAAGACCAACAAATATGAATTCTCAAAATTAGGCCTTCAAGTTAAATAGGTGAAAGGATAAAAAGTATACGGCGCATGGACTAAAAAATTTGGAGAAATAGTACAAAATCAAAGTCGAAACCATTGAATAATGAAGGAATTGATAAGTTTTTACCTAACAAGAGAGTCTATCTTTAAAATTGGAGTCAATTGATAAGATGTTATATTATTATTATTATATCATATATTTCGTTATTAAATAAAAATCTATTTATAAAATTGAGTCTCTCTCTAATACATGGAGTAATATTACTCGATTCATTAATTTTCCTCATTTAATTTTGTCACCATTGATGTATTCATCGATGTATTGAATTAGTCACCAGGATCATACTTACATGCCATTATGTTCAGGCCAATCAAATACCAATAAGAAAATTTTAGTTGTGTACGAAGATCTTCTTTATTCTATAAAAATTTAATATGTTAATTTTTGTTGTATTTCGATTACTTAAATCGCTTATTTTTATTCATTTCTTCGTGCTTGGGAGACATTGAGCGAAAGAGTTCAGCAGTTGCTGCTTGCTTACCCTGCCAAAGTCTGCAAGTACTGTTCTGAAGTTCATGTTGGTCTATCAGGTAATAAAGTTCGTCTCTGTGGCACGTTCAAATACGAAGGTTGGAGAGGTTCCCATATTTGGTAGAAGGCAAATGTAGATAACATCATGCCACTGAAGATTGTTTGGCATTGAAGGCCTCATGATCCTGAGGTACTTTTGGATGGTGGGAGGGGTTACTACGGGCACTTACCTGCTGTTATGGAGCTCTGCTTACAAGCTGGAGCAACAGTTCCTGTGAAATATTTTTGCATGATGAAAGTTAATGGTTTCATACTTGCGGATGCCATTCGAGTTCAGGCAACAGCTTAGATCTTGGATCTTTACAGCAGCATTTTTGGAACGGGCTGCATGTACAAATGGTAATGAGTAAGATTAAATTTTCTTGGATTGAATTGATGAATTTTGGATTAAATGGTATCATCACTTTCGTGTTCAAAACAAGTTGAAAGATCGATGGCACTTAAAATTTTTTTGCAACAATGGAGAGAAACGTTTATCAAATTGGTATTCCTGTCGAATTATATGACTTCCCTGTCAAAGGATCTTGGATGCGCTCAAGGGGATGAAGATGGTTCAATTGAAGCTGAAGTGGCTGGGGAAGAAAGTGTCAGACAGACGAACACCTGTAGGCTATTTATATTAGGGCTATTAATTGAGTAACCTTGCTCGTGAGCATTTGGTGTTTAGTTTGGCTCGATTTGACTTGAAACTTGACATTTAAATGTTCGAGCTCAAACTCGAATCCTTCAAGTCGAGTTTGAACAAGGCAGTATTCGACTCGACTCGACACGGTTATAACCCGAACTCGACTCGAAATTAATTTGTAGCTCGACTCAAACTCCACTCGATAAAATAATATAATAATATAGTCTTTTATATATATATATATACTAATAAGTTTAACTATAATTAGTTATATTTATTTATATACAATATAATAACAAAGTAGTAAGGTAGCTTTGATAAGAGGTATTCAAGTTGAAGACCTGAAAGTCATAACTATATTTTTAAGTGAGTTACTTTTGACTTTATAATTAAGTCGGTTTCGAACTTAAGCCGAGCTCGAACAATATAAAAGATATTCGAGTCGAGCTCGAACATGTATGTTCAAAACTCGTTTAATCTTAAGCCGAGTTCGAACGAACTTCGAACTATTCGAGCCGAGTTTGAACGAACTTCGAACTATTCGAGCCGAGTTCGAACGAACTTCGAATTATTAAAACCAAATTCAAACACAAGTTAAATTTGGCTTACTTGCTCGTTTAACAGCCCTAGTTCATACCGAATGAATACATCCAAATGCTTGAAGAGGTGGAGGGTAAAGACTCTTTTAGTATGAAACTTCACAAACCTTTTTTGTGTGGAAATTTCATTATTTTAACCCATATTTAATAAAATATTGATGGTGAAATACATTTATAACATTTGATGAAATTTTTTATTAAAAATTTTAAATTATGGTTCAATTCAATTCGGTTTAACAATTTAGTGAATTTGGTGGGGGAAAAAATTTAGAGGACAAGGAAAATAATACAATTTGGTGGGAAAAAAATTTAAAGGTTATTTGTACCATAACCCCCTCATCGCTCGACTATTTTAAAAGCAATGTTTAATGACAACCTTTTCAAGGATTTCATGTGGATTAGCATATACTATGTACTGTTTTTGTTCTTGCTGCTGCTTCCCAATCAAAAGGATTACAAAACATAATTTAAAATTCATATGCTAAACATGCAAACCCAATTCAATACACAAATACGGCATGTCATAACCACAAAATTTCAGATGGAAGTTACCATACAAAAAAATAAATAAACAATTAAAATCATGAACAATATGCTCAATCCATAGGTAAAAATATAAGACAGTGATGCTGAACATGCTGAACATGCAACCCAATTGAATACACAAGCGCAGCATGTCATAACCACAAAATAATAAGGGAACCATAAGTTGGAAGCCATATATGAAACAATAAAAGTGAATTGTTGTTTGACACAAAAGAAAAGAAAATGTGAATGAACTAAAATCATGCACCTCCTTAACGATGTTGCAATGCAGATGAAGCCTTTCTTGATCTCTTCCTACCCAAAAAGAATGTTGCACCTATTCGTACAGGAAGAACCGGAGAAAAACCATGGTGAACATTAAAGACCAGCTTCACATGAAGCTGGATGGAGAACGAAATTTGGGCAACCGTAAAAAATTAGAAATTATTCTATCACGCAGGCAACAACTCCAATAACTCAAATGCATGTTTTTTCTCTGGCATCAGATTGAACAGGTCTTAACAAGCGCATCCACTTCTCTGTTCGGTATCAGCAACAGATTCTGGAATTGTCTGAAAGTAGCTGCAAGAATATAAGCCAATCAATAGTTAGCCATGAGCTTCATAGAATAACCAGTTATACTCGATTTGAATGCATAGAAGCTCTGCATATACAATGAATTAACAGAACCATGAGAATTTCAGATTTGACCCTCTGCAACTACCACAAATACCAGGAAAGAGACGAATGGAGCAGAATACTGTCAACTAACTAACACTACATGTTAAAAAAAAGGTTGAAGAATTTGTACATTCAGAAGACATGCTACCCAGCGACAATGGCACACTAGAAAGTTAATAACAACACTCCCAAATTATGATGGGTCAAAACAGGTAAAGCATCCAAAAGCTACCTGTTTTAAATGTAAAAAATCACAGCAGGCTATCATGTTTCCACAATGGCCGGCATATAGCTGTGCACAAGTCTACCAAAATGTTACAAGATGCGTATGTAACTGTAAAACAAAGCAATTCATGTATCTATCACTACCTAGTGCACTTGTACTATGCAGAAGATAATGTTGTAAACAAGCTGTAATTACAATTAAAAAATGATAATATAATCCTTAAACAAAAAACATAATTCTATTGAAAAATTTAAAGCCCTAACTCTAGCACACAGTGACAACATCGTATTTGAACTTACATGTCTTGATCACGCTCATTAGCGAGGGCAGCTTTTGCGACAGATAAGAAAGCAGCATCAACATTTTTATCCTCCTTTGCTGAAGTCTCAAAGTAAGGTATATTACCTTTGGATGCACACCACTCTTTCGCTTTTTTCTCAGCAACCTGCAAGGTAAAATGCATCACTCAGAGGTAAAATTAATCATCCAGATGGACTGAATTTGAATCTGGAATTGTATCATTACCACTCTGCTATTGCCACCATCAATGTCAACCTTGTTGCCAAGCAAGATAAACGGAAAGGTATCTGGATGTGAAGGTCTTGCCTGCATACAACAGGGTAACCAATGTAATTTTTCAACATTAATAGTGCAGTATAATCAAATATACAAGGAAAATGGCTAGAAAGGTAATCCAAAAATTGCTAAGAAAGAACCTCAAGCAATTATCTGACAAAGATTATACCCTGTGATAACAGAGCATCAAGAAGCCAAGGAGGACAAGAATTTAACCGACTGCCACAATAACTATAGATGCATTCCACCACAAGCTAAAGAACATTTTAATTTTGCACCATTAGATAAAATCATACAAGTTGCCATGTAATTGTATGCCTAGTATGCCAGAAAAATAAAAATCAAAATACAGCATAATTTGAATCTCTTTTCGAGACAACATGCATAAGGATACAAAATCAACCATACCACAACCTCCCAACTTGTAATCAACTACACAAGAGAGAGTTTTTTTAATGTATATGGCTTGTCACACTTTGAACTTACCCTACGTAAATACACTTTAACATAGAAAAATGATTTTTGTAAGTAGCACATTTTTAACATTCATCTTTTAACTTTCAAACCTGAATTAAATTTGATCTTCACTTCTTTCACAATTAAGATACAGATCATTAAAAGAAGATAGGTTCCATAATTCTGGTAGTTAATTACATAGGCATAGACTCACCATGAACTAGAACAGAAAATAACATAAAAGTAAAAGAGAATTTTAAGTGAAGACTTCAAAAATCAAGCAAGCCAATAATTGGCTCATGTACCTGGGTGAGAAACTCTTCATGCCAATTATCAAGGTCATCAAATGACCTCAGCACATTAACATCGTAAACAAGGACACAACAATCTGCACCTCGATAAAACGCAACCCCGAGACTCTGAAACCTTTCCTGTCCAGCTGTGTCCCAAATCTAACATTATCGGAAGCTATATAAGATTCTAGATGCAAATTAATACTACATACATCAAAAGCAATCTCTAATGAGACTCGCCTGTAAAGTCACAATCCTGTCATCAATTTGGAGTTCTTTGGTTACAAAGTCAGCACCAATTGTCGCTTTATACTGTTGACTAAACTTTTTGTGTACATATCTAAAAAAATATTTCATTAAAGACTCGCACCAAAGAACATCTTCAGAAAATGATGAATCGCCAATAAACATGAAAAAAAACACACACACACAACAGCCATTTCTGCTCAGCCAGGTTGGAAGATGAATAACTAGGTAACAAGTAGATTTAGCAATAACTCTTTTCAACAATACAAAACATCGAATTACTCTATTCAAGACTCACTACAAAGGATCACCAGTCCATAATGCTCTATATCTAAGGAAACCTAAAAGACAACTCCTCGCACACAACAACTACATTCTAATGTTCGTTCATGGAAGTATTAGTACGCTGATCAACCAATAGATCTACAGATAATTTCCACATTGAATAAACAAAGAAAGGAAGGCGTGATCCAAATCAGGAACCACCCACACAATGATCACAACCAAACATGTCAGAAAATGAAACAAGATCACAACTTTACCTCCACAATGACAACAATGAATCACTTCCCACAAAATACCAACATACCCAAAAAAAAAATTCCATAAATAAGTTCATAAGGATACTGGTTCATCAGAGACGTCTTCCCCACCCTGCATCAACAACCAAACAAAAACAAAAACAAAAAAATCAATAAAATAAAAAAAAACCATCACAAATTCATCATTATCCCACAAAAAAACAACCAAAAAATCCACAAAAAAACCCGCAAAAAATGCTTTCGAATCCCCACATCCGAATCTAACCAAGCACGGCATGAAATCGAATGAAAAAAAAAAGAAAGGAAGGAAAAGCTTACCCGCTGTCGCCGAGAACAATGACCTTGAGGAGGGTGCGCCTGCGCAGCGACATTGCCGATCAAATTTCTCGGGAAAAAGAACCGATTTTTGGGTTGGCGGAGTGGAAACGGTTTTCTTCCCAGGTTTTGGGAGGGGGGAAATATGGAGGCTTTCTCTCTCTTCTGACGACACGTCAACTCCAAATAATATTTATTTATGACGTATTAATTCCCGGATGAAAATTAAGATATTGAAGGATGCATTGACTTATCTCAATTTGTGGTTTTTTTAAAGATAATTTAATTACTTTGATAGAAAATTGTCTTAAACTATTAGAACGTTGTTTAAAAAATTAACTCGAATGGTTTTTATAAAAAAAAATTATAGCCTAATTTTCTGATTGGTCGATGGTGGTTAGATTTAGGCGGACAACCAATCCAGGTTGTCTTAATTAAAAAATTAGGCTAAATTTAGTTATCACCGATTAATCAGGATGGCTAGTCTC
Organism: Piper betle; assembly: GCA_033002965.1. NCBI lineage: Eukaryota > Viridiplantae > Streptophyta > Magnoliopsida > Piperales > Piperaceae > Piper > Piper betle. Next base: position 108,606 of record JAURVB010013820.1, on the reverse strand, counting down.
AAATATAATTGCCCTATCATTTTTTTCTAAAAAGTGTAATTTTTTTATCTAAGTGCAACCTAAATACAAGGATAATTAAGCTATTGTGCTACTCTTTAATCATTGATATTATGCTACTTAGCATTATATTATATATAATAATGAATTAAGGCATTCTTTGATAATGATTTTCTCTAATCCTTTAGTAAATTAATATTTCTTAATTCTTTTGAAGGGGGGGGGTTGAGGTCTAGGAGTGAACAACCACATTGGTTGATTTTTTCAACATGGTCATTAGTTTCGACTTTGTCAAAATGTGCCATTAAAAGTGATTGCACGTTAACATACTCGTATATCAATCATACTTTAAAGGACATATTTTCTCATATTAAGTTGTTACTAAATTTTTAATTTAATTGAGTGGTCATGCGTTACCATGTGAGCCCATGTGATAACAGTTATATGTATGCGTATATGTGTTTCTCTAGATTACTAAATTTCTAGTTTAATTTAATGGTCATAGGTTAATATGTTGCCTCATAGACCAACACTTATATGTATGCATATATGTATTTTCCGGTATAATCTTATGCAAGTATGTTACCATTAACTAGATTCCAGTATATATTTATGATTATGTATGATGTGAGCATATTATTGTCGACTACAGTATATGTTTACGGTTATATATGATACATCAGTTAGATTATGGTACATGTATATAGTTATGTATGATGCAAGCATGTTATTGTTGACTAGATTCTGATACATGTTTATGGTTACATATGACACAGGTATGATACATCAAATGTGCATGGTTATGTATGAAACGAACATGTTACCGTTGATTAAATTTCGATACATGTATATGTTTATGACACATATATACTTTGTTGAGTTGTTTAGGCTGCATATTGTGTCATTGTGTGTTATGATATAATATATATGATTATGTATATATGTATGATTTTAGTTGTCCGTTAAGTGGTTCCGGCCTATGCTTTTGAAATCCACTTCTGAGAAACTTGTAAGATACTAGTTAAATTATTAACTTTATAAATTTTTAACATTTCACTTGGTCAGCTACTAGACAAAAAAAAATTAGGATGTTACACAAACGAAATTTAGCTTGATTAGCATAATAATCACAATTCATGCCTATAGTAAGTAGTTGATTTCTTAATCGGGAGAGGTTGAGGATTCAAAAAAAAACATTACAAATATATTTATAGGAAAAATTTCTCTGAACCTCAGCGCACATTTTATGTAGGGTGCGGTTGTTACAACAATGTCTTGAGTGTTGGATCTTATAAAAAAATTGGCGGTTCACAACAAACCTATACTTTTCTTTCTCATCCAAACGTTACCCTTTTAGTATTCACTATCCGGTTAAACAAGCTTTTATTTTGTTAACATTTTCTTCCAAGTTCTAACTCTAACATCTGAAGCTTCTAAGCCCCTCCCGTATGGATGACTTGTCGAACCATTCATTTCTATATCCGGGCGTTATACAGATATCAATTGATCAATCTATTTTTCTATTTTGCAAATAGAATTCTGTGTAATACGATTAAGTTGAGGGATCTCATAATCTACCCATCGTAAGAAATTTAATCCCTGTTAGTCCCGGCCCACGACTTTTTTGGCTTATGGCCGTAACATAGACCTTTTTTGGCTCGTAATCGGAAGTTTAACCAATGTTCCTAATCCAGTCTATTATTTAAAGCGAAACCACGAAGCTTTAATACTATTTATAACGATCTAGCCCAAAGTGCATTGACATAATGAGCTAAGCCATATTTTTAAATACTTTATTTTTACTTATAAACAAAATCTTAACCTAATAAGTATTAAATGTGAGACAAAACTAAGGGATCGTGCATTCGAACCCATAGTTATGGAAATGAATATGTTAGTATTGAATATGGTTAGATTAATAAGAAAATAAATAAATATAAAAATTCAAATTAAAAAATTAAATGTGTTCAAAATATTATTTTGGAAATAGATTTGTATGGCTCGAAATTTCACTTTTTTTCTTCCAATCGCCTTATCTTCGGATGTCAATCATTCCTTTTCACTGTTATACAAATCCATTAATATCTTCAATTTCGCTATTTAAAGTTCAAACAATACACAAAGCAAAGCCCAAAAGATCATTATCTTCGTATCAAAATCCAGAAGTGGACATGTTACAAACCCCTTAAAAAAACCGTCTTCTTCATCTTACTTCTGTTCATGACTCTGAAAGACTTTTTTATTTGTTTCGTAGGTGATCAAGATGTTTGCCTTACTCCATCAGTCTTGTAATTTACAAGCTTGAATTTTATGATTCGTACATGCTTTAATATTTTTTTGTTGGGCCCGTATAGATTAAGAGAAGCTTATGAAAATTATTTCAAATCCTTTTTGGAGTCCATAGGGCCTAATAATGGTATCAAAGCCTGATTGGCTGTGATGTTGTCTCAGTTTACCTCATGGTATGTCAGCTAGTTCAAATTAGAATCTCCGAAAACTTCACTAACTATAATATGTGGACCTAGCATGTGGACCTAGTATGTGTGAAAGGAAGATGATTCAGATGATATGATATGTAAGAGGGAAAATTGTTAGGTTAATCTCACATTAATCATGCATGGTGTTTGTAACTTGTATATAGGGTAATGAGAAAACTTTATTTTTTATGTTAGTTTTTGAATTAAGAGAACATTGTGACACCTGTTGCAAGTCTTTTTTGAGAGCCCTATAGGGCTTACTACTTTTCCTCTTTGACACAATAAAATTATGTAAACCAAATTTAACAAAAATAGATTTGCTAGAACATTATTATAAACTATAAAAAAGATCAAACTCGAATATGAATTATATATGTTGGACCAACATAGTTCATATTTTTTAAAAATAACCTTTATTGAAAAAAAGAATTTATCAATTTAATTAAATTCCCTATAAAAAACTTATAATGTTCAATTTTAATTTGAAAAAAGACAAAAATCTCCCTTTTGAAGTGGGGAATACAAACTATTTTTCTTTATTTTAACATGTATTTTGAAAAAAATATTAAAAAATATTAAAAATCAAAACGATGAATGAAAATAATCTCCCAAGTTCCAACCTCCTATGGATAATATAAAATCTGGATAATCTCTTGAGAGGATAATATAAATCTAATTAAAAATATTTTTAAAAAGGACTGATAGTAGTTCTTTCACAAGGTTGGGACTTTCTGATTTTTTAAACGTGAATTAAAAAAATTCTTTAATCTGGACAACAATTGTTGTTTCAAACTGTATATTTTATTCAATAGAATTAGTTATATGATTTTGTTAACAACAAAAAATTAATTAATCACCTTGAAGAAATAGAATCTTGGTTGGTTGGGGTTGTGACACAATTGCCCACGTCTACATGCTACTTGGGCCCACTTTTAAATTTTAAATCATACATTTAAAATACTTTTTTACATTTTCAAATATTTCATCTTAATTGGGGTTGTTAATGAACCAAACAAAGTATTTTGTTCTCTTAAAATATTTTTTTTTCAAGGAGAAAATTAGTAATTGTTGTTGACATTAATAAGATTAATATTATAAGACACTAGACAAGATGTTACATTATATGATTTATGTTACAAATAAATTTTAATTTTATGGATAAACTTTATTTGAATAATCAATGAGATAAAATATAATAAAATAATATTTTGAAGAGATCGACATTAAAGATATATCATAATTAAAAGAGACGACAAAACATAATAATTTAATTTATTTTTATTTTTATTTTATTGTATTTTTAAACAAAGACTAATATCAAATTCTCTTTTTCTTAATAAGAGTAGATTAGACAACGAAAGTAATTTTAAGAACGGTAATGCAATTTAAATAAATTATTAAATATATATTTAGTTATTAGACTCTATAAACCGCGGTAAACCGTAAGGTATACTTAAGGTTATCATGGGCTCTAATAATATTGCTGAAATAGCATAACCCCACAAAATTATCTTTCCTGGAGAAATATCTTTGGTGGATTATAATGGCGTCGACATATGCACATTTCAGATATATTTTTTCACTATTTTTAGAATTGTTTTGTGAATATCACTTTCTCAGACAATAGTGTAGCCCAGGTTACTAATTAATTATATTAGACAACCTCTAGTTGTAGGTAAAAGTAGAATATAACGATAAATAAAACCTTGACTTGTTGGTGATAGTTCATGAAAAGTTGACTGATTTTGAGCCCCATTTTTGTCACGCTGCCTTTTTGGCCAATCAGTGCAAGTGGTTGACTTTCAAGAGTTGTGTTATCATTCACATTTCCGTTTATATGCAATCATTAAATACCCAACTCCTAACTGCTTTCATGAATTTATAATGGGTGGCTTGTCACGCGCGCGCATATATATATATATATATATAAACATATTTTAATATTTACTACTATAATATTAATATTAAAATAAGATTGAAACAAATTATTTACCTATAACAACTATAAATTTAGTATGATAATGGGTGTGATATTTAAAAGCTTTACAATGTATTCTTATAACATGAAGATTGATAAACACAAAATTATATTCAATATAAGGGAACACTATCATATTATCTATTCACTTTAATGTAGGCAAACATTATTAAAAAAACATTATTTTTGGTCATGCTGCTTTTTTGGCCAATCAGTGCAAGTGGTTGAGGTTTTCAAGATTTGTGTTATCATTCACATTTCCTTTTTATATGCAATTATTAAATACACAACTCCTAACTGCTTTCCTGAATTTATAATGGGTGGCCAAGTGGTACGTGCATGCCCCCTTTTTTGGCAATTGTCACGCCCCCACACACACACGTATATATATATAAATCATCAAATTTATTTAATATTTATTATTATAATATTAATATTAAAATAGGATTGAAACAAATTATTTACCTATAACAACTATAATATGATAATGGGTGTGATATTTAAAAGCTTTACAATATATTCTTATAACATGAAGATTAAAAACACAAAATTATATTGAATATAAGGGAACACTATCATGTTATCTATTCACTTTAATGTAGGCAAACATTATTAATAAAAAGCAAAAATACAAAAATAAATTGAAATGTTTGTTACATAACATTCAAAAAAATGATATTTTGTAGCATTCTTAAAGGTAGTCTTATATACAATACTTACTGGAATAATATTTAATATATTAATGTAGATAAATTTATGATCTTTAATTTAAATAATTATTTATTAAATTTGTACTTATTAGAGTAGGCCATTACACGTGGTATCCAAACCAACTTGAAATCATGTTGGATAGATGAGAGTCTATATAGATCGATTCAGATTAAACTCAAGAGCCATAGTAAAAAATTTTGATGATATAATTTCTTTGAAGTGGGTGAGATGAAACATCCTCAAAGTTTATCTACCAATATAAGATCTAATTTTATGATCTTAAATACATTAGCATGCAGCGTGGGCCGCATGATCGATTTCAATCGAGCACCCCACACACCACAACCAACCCAACCACCCCCTCCCCCCTCCCGTTCTCTCTCCTCCCTCCTGCCCCGCGCTCCTGCCCGCCCGCCAACGACTATAAAACACGGCTCTCCCCCCCCCCCCCCCCCCCCTCTCCGCCTCTCCGGAACCCAGTCCCCCGCTCGCCCCCAGGCTGCACTACCTTTTTTGTAAATGGACCTCAGTGAGAGCATTTATAATCATCTGATTAAATTAAATAGTGAATGTACTAAATAATGAAAAAATTTTTGAGGACAAAATGGTTGCCTTGATTTCTTGTACTTATGTTTCTATCTATCGTTGTAAAATAATATGTTTTCAAGTTAAAAATATTTGTGAGTGGAGTTGAGGAGGCCATAATTGCATCTGAATGCGAGCATCAGGTAAGAGTTAAGCTTTTGAAAATATTTTAACTTAATTAAAGAATGTTTATTGTGACTATTTTAGTTAAAAATATTCTTAGTTTTTATAAATTTTGTATTTTTTTTAAAATGAACAATCTTGAACATAAAGGAAATGATGAAGAATAATTAGGCCAACATATTACAACATTTTATCATATTGTAGAAGATGAGTTCAAACCGAAGGTTGAAATGCAATTTGATTGTTTGCCCGATGCACCCAATTTCTACACTAGTTATTCAAAAATGGCCGGATTTGGTGTATGTAAATATAGTACAAACTGTCATAGGAGAACAAAAGAGTTATGGTTTCAAGTATTTGTGTGTTCTAAAGAAGGACATTCAAAAGAAGATGAGTGTAAAATATAGATAGGATATGAGGATGATAACAATAATGATGGTGTGAGTACGAGCAAACGAAAGAGAGAAATACCCCATAAAGGAAAAAAAACTTATCCTATCATTAGAGAAGATTGTGAAGCATACATCAGGGTAACTAAAAATAAAGAGGGCACATGAAAGGTCATGCATTTTGAAGAAGGGCATAGTCATGCACTCCTTACACTATTAAAAATTTATTTTTTCAGGTCACATAGGAATGTTACGAGTGCGCACCGAAAGTTGATTGACACATTTAGAGAGGCTAACATTAAAACTTCTTAACTAATGCTTGTGCTAGAAATTGAAGTGGGTGGGGTTGAAAATATTAGTTGTATAGAGAAAGATATTAGAAATGCCCAAATAAAAAATAAAGAAGAAATATAGGAAATTGTTGCCCAATTATTGATGGAACATTTCAAGGAAATGAAAAAGATAAATGACTCTTTTTTTATTGCTATGAAGTAGATGATGATGATATATTGAACCATTGTTTTTGGGCGGATGGAATTGCAAGAAAAAATTATCAATTTTTCTTAAATGTGATAATTTTTTATACAACATATGATACAAATAAATATGCACTTGTTTTTATACCATTCACGAGAGTAAACTATCACAGGCAAACAATAACATTTGTATGTGTTTTTTTGTGCAATGAGAAGACTGGTCGTTTGTGTGACTTTTGAAACATTTTTGAAATGTATGGATGGAAGGCATCCTGGGGCAATTGTTATTTATCACAGATCCTGCAATAGATAAAACAATTAAATTGATATTTCCTTCAATATATCATATTCTTTGCATTTGGCATGATTTGTTATTGGCTTTAATCAACATATCATCGTACAAACCATGTAACTTGTTTCCATGAATTGCTATTGGCTTTAATCAAACTTGACAAATTTCTAACTTGTAAGTTATTCGTGGGCATGATTTTTCATGGTTTGTACTTGTATTCATCATGTAGAAGAAAATTAAATGAGATGGCTCTCATGTGTTTTGCTTCTGATGTGTTCCCAAATTCATCAACATAATTTAATTGTTTTCAGAATATATAAGATTATGTCATTTTTTTAATATATAGTTGATCACAAAATTAATTTTACAACCGTTTACCGAGTTAGGGTGCATTATTTCATAATATTGACTCGAGTTGGGACTGAGTCAAATTTTTATTTACTTGACTCGAGTCAAGACCGAGTTCTTGATTCGAGTCGAGATCAAGTCAAGTTTTAATTGACTCGAGTTGGGACCAAGTTAATTTTTTATTGACTCGAGTCGAGACTGAGTCAAGTTTTTATTTACTCGAATCACGCCCGACCGCAGCCGCGAGCAGTGGCGGGGGTGGTAGTGGCATGGGATGGAGGGGGGGTGTGGGGTCCGCGGCGGCGGGTGGTGGCAGGGGGGCCGCGACGGCGGGTGGTGGCTGGGAGCTGCAGCTGAGGGGTGGTGGTGGTGGTGGTGGTGGTGGTGGTTGTGGAAGGGGGCGGCGGGCGGGGGGGCCACGACAGAGGGGTGTGGTGGTCGTGCCATGGAGCTGGCGGGGCTGCAGCGGCAGTGTGGCACAGGTGCCGCGGTAGAGGGATGGTGGTGGTCGTGGCAGGGGGCGGCGGCTTGGGGCGGGCGGGGGCGCGGCGAAGGGACGTGGACAATCCATCATAGATGCAAAAAGAAAATACAAAATGTATATAAGTTGTGAAAATTGGAATATTTGTACTTGTAATTAAATCAGAATCAACTAATTAAGGCAGCACCTGATCTATTATCTATGAACTAACTTCTTTCTTTTAATTCAACAACAATTCCTTTTATATTTGAATTTTCTAGTATTTACACCAGCTACCTTATAAGCCCAACTATGACAGAAAGTCCATAATTACAATTAATTAGCCCAAGATACCAAAATTGAAGTTCTAGCTAATGCCCCAATTTTCTTCTCTTGTAACGTCCTTGCCACACAATTTCAAATAATGTAGAATTTCTTACATATTTTTACTCTTTAAGAAAAAATATCAACATGGCAAAGCCACTAGAATCAAAACTCATTAGTTGTGAAAACTATACATGTTTATCAGAATGGAAGTTCAATGCTGTTCAGTCATGCTATGGGGTAGTGACATAGTAAAGTAGCTTCCTGAAAAGATCTTTGCTTGACTTGGATTTGTCGTCTGTAATTAGTAGTGATGAAGGTCAAGATGATCATAATATACATGTATGGACTCCATTGTTTGTATGCTAACCAGACTAGCAGTGCCTCCCAATCAATGTTTTCACATCAGTATGCATGGACATTCTACTTTATATTCTTGTCAAGGATGTAGTTATAAGTAACATCTACATAACTAGGCTCTTAAAACAGTTGTATATAATAAACACATATACTGGTATTCCACAAAGGATAAGACTGGTGTATGCTTGTAGAATGAGTGCTAATGGAGCAAGTCAAGTTGAAATGTTTTCCCCGGCTCAAATGCCGTTTTCTACATCAAAATGAATAAAAAAAAATCTATTTTCTAAAATTTATGAAGTTTTGTAGACAAATCATTTGGATTTGCATGGCTTGAAGTATATCTTAACGTATCTAAACAAAAATTGAGCCATTCTTTTCAAAAAGTTTTGCAAAGGAGTGACATAATTTGATCCATATTATTCACTTTAATGGCAAATTTACGACAAAGAGTCGACTATATGAATTGGCTCAAATGGTTATCCATGTGAAGAAATCAAACTTTGGTTCGCATTTATATTTACTTGACGAAGAAAATTTATAGAATAAGCTTTTTTTCAATGCATATAATTTGTTTATCACATTATATAAAACACCATCCAAGTCAAAGATTGTGATATTAATAGATGCTCCACTAGGGTCTTTGCAATGACATTTTTGGGTATTATTATCACAAAGGAAGCTTCTTTGACCATTGTATTAATATAGCTCAAACAAAATTTAACTTCAAAACCAAATTTAAAAAAACTTAATAATTGAGGCTGGGTGGATAATGAATTTTTTTAAAAAGCAATCCAAACCATAATAGTTCACATTGGGTTTATATATATATATAACACACACACACACGATAGCTTAATTAAGAATAGTTCAACACACATACTTCTTCCCAGGTTGAGTCATGAAAGGAACAGTATTGACTAGTGACTTGTATATATTATATCAGCTCCCTCTTCCTTTTTTATGTCCTTGTGGCCTATATCCCAATTCATTTGTTTTGGGTTGGCAGCATTTAAATTTAGAATTTGTTGCATTTGACTGGCATGAGGAAAATACACAGCCTAAAAATTCCAAATTCAAATATGACTTATCAATGTTATAGAGCGAGTCAATTCAAAGCAACTTCTAGCTAAGTCGGAATTATTTTATACTTATTTTCAATAAATAATTAAAATATTATATAAAATTAACATAGATTATTTTTTTGAAACTTGATTTAGCTAAAATAAAAAAAAGAATTATTTTTTATAACTTTATTACTTGGACGATATGACAATCATAAAATTTATCACTGAAGAGTCATTTATAAAATTTGGCTTGAAAAATTATAAAGTAAAGTCAACTTGAAATTTTTTTAAATCAAAATAGTTTTAAATTTATGGGCACATATAACTATCTATAGCTGGATCAAGGGCCACCACATGAGATGCTCAATGTTCCATTCCCTTCAACCAGAGAACGAAAATCAGACAACGTTAGTGTGGAGTATCCATAGTTTAAAAACAGTGAGACACGAACTCAACACGGCTTGCTATTGAATGTAATCAACTCGGAGTCAATTTCAAATCGATTTGGGGTTATTTATATGAAAATTTTAATTATGTAAATAAATAATTATATAAAATTAATATATATTATTCTGTTGACACTTAAAATTAACAAACATATGATTTATATTACTTAAAATTATTGATTTAACTAATCTTTAAAAAATATAATATATTCTGATAATTTTTATAACTCGAAGTTGATTGTAAAATCAGTCACTATAAAGTTATCTATAAAATTTAACTCCCCAAACTAGTGGAGTCGACTCAAAAAATTTATGAAGTAAATAATGAGTTTTAAGTCTACGGGGTGATCCATGCACTTCTTAGACCTTAAGTAAAAATACGCAAGGAACATAAAAAGCAAAAGAAACCATTGTGCTATATGAAATTGATATAAAGGTGCTTATTTTATGCTTGGAAGGATGACTTGATTATAAGTCACCAAGTCTTACACCTTTGCTACATAACTCCATCATCTACACCCCCGAGGGGCCTATCCAACTAACCAACAGTAGATTGACACATCGTCCCATGGAAATTCATAGGAAGGTGCAACTCTCAACTTCATATATTAAGATGGGAAGGTGGTGCAAGTGCACCACTCGCTTGGTTTGGAGGCATCAAAAAACCATAGCAAAAATGGACGAAAATTGCTGCAATGCAACCTTTGATTGGTCCGATCTCCTCGACTTCGGTGGGGGATACTCAGTCGACTTCTCCGGCTCCGGCTACCAGTCCGAAAACACTCCAGTATTTTCCTATGATAATGGAGTTGGCAATGGTGGTTTGGTCACAGACGACAGCAAGTAAGTGAGAAACCTCAATTGCCTCATTATCATATGTATATAAGTGTTTGTTGATAGAAATATGAAGTGCTTCCACTCACTTTCTTGGTCTGGAGGAATCAAAAACCAGAGCAAAAATGGACGAGAATTGCTGCAGTGCAACCTTTGATAGGTCCGATCTCCTCGACTTCGGTGAGAAATACTCCGTCGACTTCTCCGACTCCGGCAACCAGTCCGAAAACACTCCAGTCTTTTCCTATGATAATGGGGTTGGCAATGGTGGCTTGGTCACAGACAACAGCAAGTAAGTGTTAAACCTCAATAGCCTCATTATCATATGTATATAAGTGTTTGTTGATAGAAATATGATGGGCTTCCACTCACTTTCTTGGTTTGGAGGAATCAAAAAACCAGGGCAAAAATGGACGAGAATTGCTGCAATGCAACCTTTGATTGGTCCGATCTCCTCGACTTCGGTGAGGGATACTCCGTCGACTTCTCCGACTCCGGCAACCAGTCCGAAAACACTCCAGTCTTTTCCTATGATAATGGGGCTGGCAATGGTGGTTTGGTCACAGACAACAGCAAGTAAGTGAGAAACCTCAATTGCCTCATTATCATATGTATATAAGTGTTTGTTGATAGAAATATGAAGTGGGTATTTGTTATATCTTTTGTTTGTTTATTCTATCAAGTTGTATGTGTGATATTTTGTATTGTGTAGGGATGGTGGAAGTGAAGTGGGAAGGGGAGCTGCCATGAAAGTGGATGTGGGCATGAATGTGGTTGCATTCAGAACAAGAACAGAAATTGAAGTTTTGGAAGATGGTTTTAAGTGGAGAAAGTATGGGAAGAAGCAGCTAAAAAACAGCCCCAATCCAAGGTGATTTAATAAAATTTTTACTTGATCTTCATAAGATCGCATATGTTTTGTCAGGTCAAAGCTCATTTTAGAAGGGCCCATAATTTTTTTAGTATGATGATAGCAATTGTTTTCAATTATTATATAAACTACTTTTCACGTTATTATAAGATTGTACATATCAACTCAAGCTAGGGTTCAATCTAGAAGAGCTTATTCATTTAGTTTGATACTTCAACATTATTGTCTGCCAAATATTATCTTAATAAATTTTCTTCATTTTATTGAAGTAAAAATTTAGAACTAAAGGAGAAATGCATGGTATTCATCATAATTTTAAAAGAATTGACCATCTTTTTGTCAAATTTTCAATACATGGGATAATGCAAGTGATTAAGTGAACAATAGAGCATATAGCTCAAGCTCAACTCATACTTGGCTCTAATTAACTCAAGTTGTTGATAGATTATAATTTTTAAATAAATCTTTTTTGAATAATGAGATAGACAATAATAAATTGATATTTTAGAGATACACTATGATTTTGAAGGCAAATTCTAATTAAACGAGAAGATAAACTATGAGAATTTGATTTTTAAAAATAATTTTTGCTTTAATTTGATTAGTCACCTTTTAGTTCTTCTTTCGTTAATAAGAGTAGATTGAATGTAAATCATGCTATGTAATGTTAATTTTTTCAATTAACAGGTAACTTTGCATCCAATCACCCTATAACAAATCATACACATCGATTAAAGGGTGATTGGCTAATGAATTACCTTGTTAAAAGATTTCATAAACCACTACAACAGTGTCTAATTCCATGGACTTATAGGAACTATTACAGGTGCTCAACCAGCGGATGTCCGGTGAAGAAGAGGGTGGAGAGAGATGCTGTCGACAGTGCGTATATTATCACCTCCTATGAAGGCGTGCATAACCACAAGAGTCCTGGCAGTGTCGATCACTCGCCGGTGACCCCTCGCCGGCAAATGCCAGCGGCAGGTTCATGGGAGATGCAACCCGGTTATTATTCAAATCACTAAGACAAAACTACATGACAATGGTTAATAAGATACAACATTCTGTATTTATATTGCATAATTGAATTGCATACTTGGGTACATGTCTGTAGATTAAAAAGAATAATCATAAATGAATTAGAACTTTTTGGTTCTATTTCATGCAAGCTAGGGCCTGACTACGTATTCTCCCTCTACTTATTCCAAGATAAATCCTCGTACAATCGAGTTCCCACCTTAAAACAGATGCTTCACACGATATATATTTTCTAGTAATAGTCTCCAGGCAACACGAAACTGCCAATCCAAATGGCATAGTAGCTGTTATGCTAGCCTTGATCTTCAATTGCATTTGGAGAATTCGGAGGGCACACAATAGTCTGGACTATAAGATGAGATCTCTGGGAGAACACATTTTATGGTGGATCAATATTTCCAAGAAGCATTACTTCCAGTTGGAGGCTGAAGCTTGAATTAATAGAAGTTGCCGTCGGTCCATTAGAGTTCATTGTATTCTGCTTCCACTGTCGATCATGGAAGACAACATTACAGTCGATCATAGAGGAAGGAGATACCTTCAGAAGCAACCAACATAAGGCCTTCTGTGCACTAACAAATGGGAATTCCATAAGTCCCATAGAATCCCTGTGATATAAAACATGTTTTATGGCTACCCAATTGAGGCTGGCATCTTAAGGATGGCTCAGCCTTTCTAGGAGCAACATTAGTAATGGCAAGAATTCAAGTGCCATGCAGCTTGTGAAGTACAACAGCGAAGCGTCAGGCAGCATAATGTGATTCCTGAGATGAACATATGGAAGACGTTAACAAAAGGCTGGGGTGCTTCCATCCAAAGGTACTAGCAATGGTGTAATGGTTGCCATTAATATGTAACAGGTGATTCTACCAACAGAAGCCGTACCTTCGCGCTGTGCTTTGTGCCCAGTTATCATTTTCCATTCCATTCACGGGGCGAGGCCGTAATAACTTGTCTTACATTTTATGATTTCTAACATCTCATTATGAGCAAAGCGTACTATCTATCATGAACAAATGAAGTTACCTGATCTTCATAATTTCACAAGCATGGCCGTAAGAATGGCCACCGTGTCATGTTGTCCAACAATATCCATCCGCATGCGCATAGAAGTTGGGTGAACTTCCCCAGTCCGACACTTAATACGCCCGGCAGAAATGCAGTGTGAAAAGTGAAGACAATGGATTCTTGTCATACATTAGCAAGAAGCTTCGAAGCTGCAGGTGTGAATGAGCGAAATTTCTAAATCTAGCAATGCAAAGAGGGACATTATGAATTCTCTATAACATACATATTGTCCATATTACCAAAAATCACCACAGTTGCAGATACCCTCACTGAAATGGTGAAACCTATTTGCATCTCTAACTGTTATTACTCTCTTCGTAATGCCACTAATGAACTTCATTGCGGTGTGACAATCCCTGCAAATGCGCAGGTTCTTAGTCACCCTGATTGGGCTGCTCGGGCCTAACACGAGAAGCCCATACGCCACAGCCAATTTCTCACTGTGGTGAAGAAGAATACATTCTTTCTCCTCTTCTTCCACATCATGAAGAGCAAAACTATTATTGATTTCATAACCCAGCTTCTTCATCTCTCCCAACAATTCCAAAAGTCTCTCATCTATTAATGCATATTGAGGATGAGATCTATCTCCACTGATAAATGCATGAGCAATCCCATTAATCTCAATCCAACTGCATCCAGGTTTTTTTATAAATCCATCAGTCTTCTGCATGATTCTAACAACTGCTGCATCATCCCACCTACTTGCTTCACTATATATGTTAGAAAGGAGAACAAAACTTCCTGACCCTTCAGGTCCCAACTTTTGTATCATCTTTGCAACCTCTTCGGATAAAGCCATGCTTTTGAAAGTTCTACATGCGCTAAGCAATGCTTCCCAAACACGTACATCAGGTTCAATAGGCATTTGGCGAATGAACTTGTATGCCTCATCCAAAAATCCGGCCCGACCAAAGAGGTCGACCATGCAAATGTAATGTTCCATTCTTGGAATAATATTGAACTGTGTATGCATCAGATAAAAAATATTTTCCTTCTGTTACAAGGCCAGAATGGCAGCATGCTGACAAGAGACAAATGAAGGTGACATCATCAGGCTTCAAATTTTCATTTTGCAAATGATGGTATAGAGAAATAGACTCCAAACCAAGACCATGGATTCCATAACCAGCAATCATAGCATTCCATGAGATAATATCTCTTTCCGGCATGCAATTAAAAACTACTTTAGCAACGTCAACTTTACTGCACTTGCAATACATATCAATTAGTGCATTATTTATCCTTATATCTAAAGTAAACCCCCTACGAATGACATAGTCATGGGCACCTCGTCCTTGTTGCAGAGCAGCCAACTGTGCACAAGCAGGAAGAATCCCTAAAATAGTTGCTATAACTGGCTCTACTCCAGCCATTAGCATCCTACCAAACATATCCAATGCCTCCTCAGCATTACCATTTTGTGCACATCCAGAAATAATAGCAGTGTAAGAAACACTGTCCCTTGATTTCATTTCATTGAAAAACATAGTTGCATAATCTAAATTACCAGTTTTAGCATACATTGAAAGAAGTGTGTTTCCCACAACAATATCTAGGGAATGACCTGATTTAATAACATATGCATGTATTTGTTGCCCTGTTAACAAGTCTGTCAATGTTGCACATGCTCGAAGAACACCAGCCAAAGATACCGGAGTAGGATTTAGAAACTCACTCGCTATCATTTTATAAAATAGTTGCACAGCCTCAACCATTAGATCAAATAAGAGATAAACACCTATCATAGCACCCCAAGTAACTTCATTTTTAACATGCATCATATTAAATATATTCTGAGCATAAGTCAATGATCCACACTTTGCGTACATGTCAAGCAAGGCCGTTCCAACCAAAACATCTCGTATGTCTAAGCATCTTCTGATACTATAAGAATGAACACTCTTCCCTTGGAGCAATAACTTTGTCTGACCCAGTGTGGGAAGAAATGCAACTAAAGTGGAAGAATTCGGGGTTTTTCCTTCCTTTTGCATTCCTAGAATCAAAGTCACAGCATCTTTGTGTAGCCCAAGAAGAGTTGACCCTGCGACCATGGCATTCCATGTCACAACATCTTTTTGTGGCATCATGTTGAAGACTTCATGTGCAAGATCTAGAGACCCACATTTTGTATACAAATCGATCAAAGCAGTACAAACAAACATATCCAAGTCCAAGCCCATTTTTTGCATCTTTGTGGATTGCCTTGCCATCTTCTAATGCGAGCAAAGTTGAACATGCCTTGAGAACAAAAGGGAAAGAGTACTTGTTTGGCTGAACATCTGAATCCAACATTTTATAGTACATGTCTATAGAACGATCAAAGGGCCCATTCCAAGCATAACCTCTAATCATTGAATTCCACAAAAAAATACTTGGATAACGAATATCATCAAACACTTGCTGAGCCATCTCCATTTCTCCGTGACCAATATACATACATAAAATTTTTTCCAGTAGGTTCAACCGCTGTTCTCCAGTGCACACATTTCTAAGAATGTGTGAATGGATAGTTTTGCCCTCTGATACTAACTTGAGGCAAGCACAAGCATCCAAAAGCTGAAGGTAATATTCAGTTTCAGCATTTTTGGTGGATTCCAACTGAGTCACGGCTTCTCTAATTGCGGATGTGTTAAATTTAGTAATTGGAAGTTTGGTATGCATAGCTTTAGTCTTCCACTTGGGAACATGTATGGTAGGAAGCACACGTTGAAAACAAGAGAATTTCATCCCTGGATCTAAGAATATTACTTGAATGAACTGTGACACAAAATACAACTACTTCGATGAACAGGCATACAAGATCATACACTAGGTGGTTAAAGGTGTCTACTTCACTTTCTTTCTATTCCACATGATGCTGAACAAGAAAAATGGAAACAAAGAGAAAAAAGGATTCATGACCTTTATCAGTAGAAAAAAAAACATTCATAGGAGTTGGACAAATGTAGGGAAGAGCCCAAGTTATACATGCATCAAGCTCGTATCTGATTCCACTCCTTTGGTTTTAAAACTAAAAAAAATTAGAATATGACTCTAAAAAAATTGACAAAAGATACGTATTTCTACAAGCTGATATAGATTTAACATATGACTAAATCAGATTGAAAATCCATGAACCAAAGCACTCTAACAGCATGCACTTTTTACTAGAGGGATCAACTTTAATACACAAATGAGAAGCAATTACACAAGTGATGAGCGGATTTTAACAATAGAAGGCTTAACTAACAAGGAGAAAAATTTGAACCTTTCAAACATAGATGACAAATACTGGTAACCAAATTTCGCATGCTTCATAACTTTTTTTCCCCAACTGATTCTCATTCCTAACATAAAATTATTTACCTTCAAGCATAATTTCCCCATGCCAATTCCATTATATTTATGCAAAACAGCAGCCCAAACGTGCTGCCAGAGATGATAGCTACCAAGGGAAGTATAGGATTAGGAGTGGCCATGGGCCAATGGCCACAATTGTTGGCATCTTCACAGCCCATGTCATTGTTTTTAATTTTTAAAATGGTACTAGCCAAGATTATACTAGAGATATACTCCAACATTATAAATACTCTTTTTGGATAATAAAATAGACTATATAATAATATGATATCTTAGAAATAGGCTCTTGTTTTAAATATAGGCTCTAATTGAGTGAGAACATAGACTATAATTATTATTTTTTTATTGTGAATCTCCTATTTTTCATCAGAGTGCAATTTTTAGTTCCCATTTTATTAATAAGAGTAGATTAGTGTCTATAACGGATTTACGACCGGCATGGGATATGCTTGGTTCAACATAGTTGAAAAGTGTTAGACTGGAGTATCTAGAATGTTAAACCACATATATAATAAATCTCCTAAAAAGCCTGTGGATGACCATTTTAGATAGGAAAAACTATAAGACGCTTATTTTAAGAGCACAAAAACATAAATTCTGCCTATATACTTACAAAGCTTCAACGCAGCCACTAACGATTCGAAGCAAGAACAACATTAATCATACAATCAATGACAAAAATTAAATTCATAGCAACCAAAACCCACTAACCAACAACATGATGATGATGATGATTACAGACTTAAGGCCAAAATGAAAGCAATTACAGCTGGTTAACCATTATACCACTAAACTAACAACTAAAATCTGGAAAAAAGAACAGCACAAACAAGAGCAAGCATCAAGCAAATGGGTATAAGGCAAACAGTAATTGGCAGCACAACAAGTGAAATCGAAGGCGACACCTTTGATATCTTAGTCACGCGGCTCCGGCGAAGCCGGAAAAGCAGCAAGGTGCCACCGCCAGTCCTCCCGCCGACGGTGGAAAGGCACGACCGTCGGAGTGGCTACGGTCGCCGCCGGCGGCGGGTTAGAGGGAGGCGGCGCTGGTTTGGTTTTGGTTTGACAACAAACAGCCCATGCACCGAACCGGGCTGCACAAAGAAACCATCCGGTTCGGTTTGTACGAATATTTTAATAAATTAAAGCAAAATAATTGAATATTTTTAATATTAAAAAAATAACAAAATAATAAATTTAATAGTACTACTTTTATTTTCTTGTTTTAATAGTAATAATTATGTAAGTATTACAACGGGTTTATTGTACCACTTATTACAATAAATCCTGTTTGACATGACTCGAAATTTAATATTTTAATTTTTTAAAAAATATAAACAATTAATTTATTTATTTTTGTAATTTTAGATTTTAAAACAATTTAATAACTTGAAAGGCGCTTTAATCCGTCAGATTCGTGTCAATGAGCTTGATTAAAAAACTAAATGTCAATTTCCTCATTGATTTAAATTTTTGTATTTCAATGTTGACAGCAAATTGTACTTTTGGCCATTTTTTTTTTTTGCAAATAACATTTATAAAATAAAATAAAATCCAAATTCGAAACACGAGCATGATTGGGCCCCTTGGAGGAGCGGGAGCCGTTACGAAACCCAAACGGCGTCTCCACTTTGCCGTTCCCCACTGACCGTTAACGAAATTCAAACTCCCAAAATTTGAAATCCAAATATCTTTCCCGCCCTACTTTTCCCGCCGAAAGCTCCCCCTTTTAACCCTTCCTCCCCCAGCAACCACCCTACCCTCTGCAACCAAACTGTTTCTGCACATTCCGAATCAAGAGATGGAAGCCATTACTGCGCATTCCGTTGGATCCGGTGAGTTTTTTTCCTGTATTTTTTGATTGTATCTTTATGGGGGTGTGTGATGGATGTGGTTTTCCTGTTTTGGACTGTTGTTAGGATCGCCGGCTAGATCGTCGAAGCTGCGGTATCCGCTGCGATCGGCGAGCAAAGGGAAGGATGAAAGGCCCGGTTTGGGGGATGGGTCGGTCTCGTCGTCCGCATCTATCAGGAGGTATTTGATTTATGTTCATGTCTTATTGCAATTACTCTGCCTTGTTCTGAATTGTTGGCGAATTAGTAGATTTGGTATATATTGGCTTCATTATATGCATGACATTAGCGTGTTTGGTATTAGACGTTCGTCCCGTTTTGCAATTGCTCTGGTTTGATTTGAATTGTTGGTGGCTTTGTAGAATTTATAATTTTGTCTTCAACATTTGCATAAAGTTAGCATGTTTTGTTGTATTGTCTATTAACGATTATTTACAATGTTTGGTGATTTTGTATTGAACTTAGCATGTTTGGATTGAATTTTTTTTTCAATGTTTGGATTGAATGTTTTGCAATGTTTCTTTTTTTTTGTTGTTGTTGCAATGCTCCTCTTTTGAATTGTTTGTGCTTTTAGTGAGTTTGCCTTGATCATACACAAAAAGTTAGTATCTCGTTTAATTCATCATTTTCTTGACCATGTATTAACTAGGGTGGAATCATTCACCAAGGTATGAATATCTTTGAATGGTTGTATGAATTAAGAAATAGTTAAGAGTATATATTTTTCTCCCTTTATTTAGTTACAAAAAACGCATGTTTAACGATTTTATTCGGTTGCAACTCTTTCCAGAAGGTGTGTGATTTAGGAAATTGGAAGACTGTGGAAGATTGTTCTATGGTTTCATTTGGTGATACAAATTTTTAATTTTGCTTAGCTATTTCACTAAGGCGATTGATTGGTGCCATTCACGAATTAAGAATCTTGTTTTAGGGGAAGAAATGCGCCAATCGTTAGCAAAAGTGTGAGCGTTTTAGAGCTCTCCAGTAAAGAGAAGTCTGGCAAGCCTCCAAGGAGACTTTCGATTCCTCCCAAATCGTCTGCTAGTCCACTTCCAAGGACACCTGCGACTCCCATGGCCGAGCCAAGAAGCATCAAGGGCAAAAATGATCAAATTAGGCTTTTCACACCTAGCCCCGGTACTGGGAAATCTGTTACCAGGCAAAGGTTTAGCGTTCTTTCGTCTGCGTCTTACTGGTTGACACAGATACGGCTATCTGAAGCAGCTGGAAAACACTCAATATCACTTGGGTTTTTCAAACTCGCCTTTGAATGTGGATCTGAGGTACGTCAGTAGATTAGAATAGCAAGTTCTTGTTTTGCTATAATGAATCAAAATTTCTCACATTGGTACTTGGTAAAACTTTCAGCCAATTCAGAAAATGCAAGATGAGCTTAAACGTTATGTACGTCGGAACAACTTGAAGGAGCTTGATGAACCAACGAAAGAACTGCTCAAAAGCTATGACTTAGCTGAGGATTTTGATTCTCTCTCAATTTCCGAAGCCTCATCTCAAGTTGGTGAAGTATCAGATGAAGATGCCAAATCGAAACCCAGAGTAGTAAATGTGGAGCACAAAGCCAGAGAAGCAAAAGTTACGAAGAGCATTCCTACCATCCAAAATAAGCCCCTGACGAGCCAGAACAGTGAAAAAAATAGCACCAGAAGCAAGGGGAACATGCAGAAAAGATCTGTGAAAGCTAAGAGTAATGAACCTAAAGGTTCTGAGCAAGAGTCTGGCGTGGAACAAGGTTACCACACAATATACTAAGTTACATATTTGAATGCATACTTTTGAAGTGGCAAGTGATTATATGCAAGTACAATTGATAATATGTGGCAAAATTTTCTTCATTTTATAGTTCATGGTCTTTTTTTGAAAGCCAATTTCCTTGTGTGTTTGCGGCTTATCTATAAAATTTCCTGTATACTACATTTATGAAACGTTTTCATTGTCTAACGGATGAAAGTGTTTCGTGTCCTCAGAGCACGTTGCGCAAATGCCTACTTGTATCGAGATCCAGCAAGAAGACAAGGAAAATAAGGTTATTGCTAATTGTTGATCAAGTTGGTGCTGCTTGCAGAGGCTAACTTCACCTTTTGTTTCTCTGTCTCAGAACTTATTCATAGTGAACTTTGCTATTTCCTTACTTTCCCATATAGCTCAAGGGAAGATTAAACTCTTTTGATTCCCCACATTATATGGAAGATCAGAATTGAATCATTTATTGCCATCATTCTTCTATTGCCATTGAATGTATATGTTTTGTGTTTCAGTGATTTCTGGGCAGTTATGCGCTGATTCTGGCAGTTGCTTCTTTTTTCTTGCAGGTTGCACTCGATCATATGATCATCTCAACGGAGGCTTAGATGGTGGGTGGCTTTATGATCACTTGGGGTTCCTCTTGTGTTTTTGTATAGAGGTTTGCTGTCTGGGATGTTTGAGTGTGATGTTTGACATGAGAACTATCTCTAATTTTTACTGTTCCCATACGTTAGTTTTTACTTGGATTTGTGTGCTACACAATTGTATTCTCTCATACATAATTTTTATTTATTCATAGTATATATACTCTCTGTTTTACTGAAAATCTTTGAAAGCGCAGAGGACAAGTTAGTAATTATACTGGCTTGGTATGTTGTTGCTCTTTTGGATTTATGTTCATGTGTAGAAGGAATTTTTAAAATTGGTTTGTAGGAAATTCAATTTGCTTCAAAAGGAGCTTTTGAGGGAGTTCAAGGCCAAATTCGATGATTACAATGCCTTGGAGATAATAAATTGAAGTAAAGATATAATGTTTACATGTGATTATGTTATTTTAGAGGTTGTTTAGTCTCAGCTGGCCGATACAAAATTAATCGCAAAACTTGAATCTCTAACTGCTCGTTTAAATCAGTCTTTTAACTTTTTCCTACTTACCAAAATTTGTTTCATCATATTTTCCTCATAATCAACAAGGATTTTTATTAATTATTGAGCTAAATATCTGTTGTTATTAATACATTAAATTAGATTAATGATAAAACAACAACATATCTTTGAACTCCAAATTACAGAAAAGAAGAGCATCAAGAATGACCGAATCCGAATCCGAAAACTTATATTCGAACTCCAACGCAAACTTATCAACACGACAAAGCCCGTATCTCACAAGCCCGAGTCGGTGTCCGACTAACCGCCTCCGACCCAAACCCTAGCGCCGAGGCCGCCGAGCGCCGAGCGCCGGCGGGATGGGCCTCCTCGCCGGGGTGGCGAGGACCGTGCGGCCACGCGGACGCCGCCGCCTCTCGTCGCCGCTCTATTCTTCCTCGATTATCGGCGCGGACTCCGGCGGCGGATCCGGCCGACGGTTCTGCACCCGCCATCGCCACGGAGCCAAGGAGAAGGAGCCGGGTTTCGATTTGCAGGGCTTCCCTCCGGAGCGGATTCGGAACTTCTCCATCATTGCCCATGTCGATCACGGCAAGTCGACGCTCGCGGATCGGCTCCTAGAGCTCACCGGCACGATCAGGAGGGGCCACGGGCAGCCCCAGTACCTCGACAAGCTGCAGGTGAATTGTTGCGGGCGAGGTTTTTGTTTGGTAGAGTTATAGTTTGTGTGTTGTTAAAGTGGACTGTGCTCGAGGGATCATGGAATGGTTGTCTATTGAATTGATTCGCGATGTGATATATGTAGTTTGGGAAGATCAATTGACAAGCTGCAGGTGCTATAATAATATATGTCATATGTGGCTTCTCATGTAGATGGATGGTAGAGTATGATTTTGTCAAATTATTCTTCTTGATTATTTCAACTCCAATTATACTCGTTGATTGTATTAATCATTTTTTATGTACTGAGTGGATGCTATGATAGCTTGGATGTTATATATATGTTGTAGTTGTTACATGTAACTTGGACGTTACATGTGGATGCTATGATTGTATTAATCATTTTTTATATCTTTGGGGCCTTGTTTATGTCCAAATTATAGATGATGCTATGATAAGTTGGATGTTATACGTATGGTTGTTCTAGTAGTTGGATTGTATAGTCAGCATAAATTGATTAATTTTTCAGCTTATGACACTTTGCAATCGCAATCGTGTCTTTTATATCCTTTGTGGTGTTGTTGATGTCCAAAATTTAGCAGGTGTTATGATAACTTGGATGTTATATGTGCGATTGTTCTAGTAGGTGGATAGTATTGACAGCATAACTTGATTAAATTTTTGGTTTCCAACACTTTGTAATCGTGTTTTGTACATCCATTGGGGTTTTTGTTAATATTGAAATCACAGAGTATGACTGCTTTGAATATTATGCTTACTTATTTCAACTCCAACTACACTTGTTGACCATGTTCTTAATTAGCCATTGTTGTCTACTGAGTGGTGCTATGATAAATTGGATGTTGTATATGTGGTTGTTCTAGTAGATGGATGGTATACTGTAGGCTTAATTTGATTAAATTTTTTAGATTGCAAATATGTTGTAATTTTTTGGGGCTTTGTTGATGTCCAGGCCTCCAAATTGTAATGTATGAAGTTAAATGTCATTCTTGAATTATTACAACTCCAATTATACTCGTTACTTATGTTTTTAATTACTTGTTGTTGTCTATTGGGTGGATACGTTGATACTTGGACTTAAGTGTTGTGTTACAGATGTAGTGATTTTGAGGACTTTGCAGATGTGTTTTGTAAGCATTTGCTGATTAGGAAGTTCACTTTATCGAGTTACTGTAGGGTTTATGTATACATTTCTTATCTAGATAACTGATAAAAACAGGCATGCAGTTTTTATGAGAGGGCCTGTTGCTCATATAAAAACGTTTTTGTCTGATTTCTGTCTATTCTGAAATCAGGTAGAGAGAGAAAGAGGAATTACAGTCAAGGCTCAGACTGCTACAATGTTTTACCGGCAGCTGATTTGTCGTGCAGATGTTGTTTCTGATGCCCAGGAGACAGAAAGTTTTCTGCTCAACCTTATTGACACACCAGGCCATGTAGACTTCAGCTATGAAGTTTCAAGATCCCTGGCAGCTTGTCAAGGTGCTCTTTTAGTGGTTGATGCCGCTCAGGGTGTTCAGGCTCAGACAGTGGCCAATTTTTATCTTGCCTTTGAATCAAACCTAACAATTATTCCTGTAATAAACAAGATTGACCAGCCTACTGCTGACCCTGATCGTGTCAAGGCCCAGTTGAAATCAATGTTTGACCTCAATCCTCAAGACTGCCTTTTAACATCAGCCAAGACAGGACAGGGTCTGGAGCATGTTATTCCAGCAATTGTGGAGAAAATTCCTGCACCCTCTGGAAATGTTGATTCACCATTGCGGATGTTATTATTGGATTCTTACTATGATGACTACAAAGGAGTAATTTGTCATGTGGCAATTGTTGATGGAGCATTGCGGAAGGGAGACAAGATTGCTGCAGCGGCAACAGGCAATGTTTATGAAGCGTTGGATGTTGGGATAATGCACCCAGAACTTAAACCAACAGGAATGCTTTATACTGGGCAAGTGGGTTATGTTGTTAGTGGCATGCGCTCAACCAAAGAGGCACGTGTTGGGGACACCCTGTATCATGCAAAAAGCTCTGTTGAAACCTTACCAGGTAGCTACTGTTATGCTGATTAAGATATGGTTTGATTAATGTGGTTTTCGAGGGGTGGGGAGGTGGGGGAAATTCAAGCCTGTATCTTTTTCTAGGTTTCAAGCCTGCAAAACATATGGTGTTTTCTGGACTGTATCCTGTTGATGGATCAGATTTTGAAGCTCTTAGCAATGCCATTGAGAAGCTTACTTGCAATGATGCTAGTGTTTCTGTCACAAAAGAAAGTAGCACAGCTCTTGGTTTAGGTTTCCGGTATACTATGTTTACATGCAAATTTGTTTCTAAAATTTATCGTGTTTTCTTTTCTTCTTAAGTTAGGACATTATGTTTCTATTAAAGATATACTCAAATATATTGCTGTCTGGTACCTATGTAGGTGTGGCTTCTTGGGTTTGCTTCATATGGATGTCTTTCACCAACGGCTAGAGCAGGTATGGGTATCAGATCATATTCTTATTTCTCCTAATGATTCTCACACTATTTCGATAATCTTGTAATTGAAAAATTTGTATGTGTAGCCAAAAAATGCTCGTGTTAGAGCTCTTTATGCCCTTATTGTATGGATATGCTTTTTAAAGGCTCTGTTGTGCAAAAAATTACATCTGTATGGAAAACAATGGAAAACGAAAATGCCCATCTGTTTAGATCAAGCCTTTTTATCTTCATAAAGTTATTAAGTTTGTGATTATTTTTTTTCGTGAGCCTATTGATTAGTGGTGCTTCTATTCATGGCATCGAGCTGTACACAAATATGAATTTTGAAATGCAGAAGTACCTGTCAATGGAAAGTTCTAAACCATTGTGTTCTAATCGGGCAAAAATAGATCCGTTAATAATTGTTAATCTTGAAAGAAAAAAATGCATGTGACTTTTGTGGCCCTACTACGTTTTTTTATATTTGAGGCAAGACATAAAAACTTAGGATATAATTGAGCTGTTTTCCTTGGTAAGGTACTTGGAATTATCTCTAAAGTTAAATTTTTGGCTGTTTCTTGTTCCTTTTTTCCTTTCTTTTCAATAAATTTGGATGATTCTGATTTATTTTTGCAGGAATATAGTGCTCATGTTATATCTACTGTTCCTACTGTACCTTATATATTTGAGTATTCTGATGGAAGGTAAAATTTCTGTTTATTCTCTTATATGCTTTTATGTTTTACATTGTTTGATTCGTTTATTCATTTTTGTTACAGCAAAGTGCAAGTGCAGAATCCAGCACAGTTGTCCTCAAATCCTGGTAAACGAGTAACAGCTTGCTGGGAACCTGCTGTTATTGCTACAATTATTATTCCTAGTGAGTAAGCACGACTTCCTTTTCTTACAAATATCCAGTTCGCTGTTTCTATTGGTATAGTGTAGAATATGAAGAGACAATTTCTACCTGAGATATGGTGATTCAAGAGAAGCAAAGCTTAACACAAGATACACTAGTAGAGGCCCTAGCCTATGTTCTCAATGTAGTATGAAGTATAAGTAAAACTAATAAAATTTTAAGATAATCAATTTTCTGACTGAAGCGTTAACAAAAAATGAAATAAAACTAGAAGAAACAACTGATCTGAAAGCTACATGAGAAGTAGTAAGGTGTTGAAGGAGATGTATTATATCACTTTTTGAAATTAATCGATTAAAAAAGATTTTTGGTCCGCCTATTTAGAAGTTTGAGTGTTGACTTAAGTTGGAAAATGATTGATTAAGAAAACAATTCAAATATAAGGACTCCCACTAGCACGTCGACAACTGAGCTGAAGGCAACATGAGAAGTAGAAAGGTGTTGAAAGAGATGTCTTTTATCGCTGTTTGAAATCAATTGATTTCAAACATTTCTTTTGTCCACCTATTTGGAAGCTTGAGTGTTCAATTCTTGAGTAGGAAATTGGTTGATTAAGAAAAAAATTAAGAAAATAACTCAAATTTGAGGACTCCCACTAGCATGTCTGAGTATGTAATGATACTACATGCATTCCACCTGCCTTTGAGGGATACTACATGTATTCCACCTGAAATTGTATGCCAGATTATCATTTGTAGGGCTTACATGGTGGCATGTGATACTGTGCACCATTTACTTGGTTCATTGATTAGAAAAATTTCTTCTATGATCCTCCTGCATGAAATACTACCCGAGCATGAAATATGTGGGGTCCAGATATCTTGCCTTCTGGTAAGGGTTTGTGAGAGGCAGGTTTTATATTTAGTTGGATTTTTTTCCTATGATTTTTAAACCCTGCTGAAAATGTTACTATTCTTGACACATGTTTATATGTAAGATGGAACAATTTATCATTATTTGTGCTTTTCCAGATATGTTGGCCCTGTTATAACTCTTTGCTCTGAGAGGAGAGGGGAACAGTTGGAGTACACATTTATTGATAGGTTAGTTTACTGGCTGCATTTGTTCCTCCTTTTTCTGATGAGGAACTCAGGTCATTATAAAATTGCTGCACTTTGTAGCCAGCGAGCTTTGATGAAATATCGTCTGCCTTTGAGGGAGATTGTTGTGGATTTCTACAACGAGCTGAAAAGTCTGACATCAGGATATGCCTCTTTTGACTATGAAGAAGCCGAGTAGGTGCAAATTCCATTGTCTTTACAGTCTTCCATGTTCTATGTTTTACTTAAATGGTTACTAGACTTAGGAGCTTGGTGTGTGGCTTTCCCTTGATCATGAATTTTTAACAAGGTCTACATGTCTTTGTGTCCTTGTGAGCCTGTATTTTGTTTCAGTTTATTTGACTTAATGGTCTTGTGTTGCAGTTATCAAGCCTCTGATTTAGTCAAACTTGACATTCTTCTAAATGGACAGCCTGTTGATGCAATGGCCACCATTGTTCATAATCAAAAAGCTCAGAGGATTGGCCGGGAACTTGTTGAGAAGTTAAAGAATTTTATAGAGAGGTCCCGTTATCCATTTTCTTTTTCTTCTTGTTTTACTTCGGACTTTTTTTTGGAATATGTGATATTACTTACCTTTTTGTTTTTGATTTATCTGGCTAAATTTACATCTATTGTTGAACAGACAAATGTTTGAGATAACAATACAAGCTGCTATTGGATCGAAGATTATAGCCAGAGAGACGTAAGTCC
Organism: Piper betle; assembly: GCA_033002965.1. Taxonomy (NCBI): domain Eukaryota; kingdom Viridiplantae; phylum Streptophyta; class Magnoliopsida; order Piperales; family Piperaceae; genus Piper; species Piper betle. Next base: position 80,882 of record JAURVB010013820.1, on the reverse strand, counting down.
TGTGTTTGAGTTGTCATGTTGGGGGGTGACTTGGAATAATTTTCTTGGATTACTGTGGTAAATTTTACATGACCCCAACTTATTGTTGTTGTGCCAGTGCAGCATGATCTATCTTGTGGGTCATTATGGATGTCACATAAAATTGACGTGACCTTATATTTTGTCAAATTTGTTGATAATGCTTCAGTTTTAAGATTTCATTGGCTTCTTTTTTCGGTAGCTGGTAATGGTTCTTAGGAACTATTTAGCCGTTGCGCCACTATTCCTCTCATGCACTTTTACTTGGTCTCCTCCACAGAGTCTCTGCAATGAGGAAAAATGTCCTGGCGAAATGCTATGGTGGTGATGTTACACGGAAGAAGAAGCTTTTGGAGAAGCAGAAGGAAGGAAAGAAGAGAATGAAGCGTGTCGGTTCAGTCGATCTACCTCAGGAAGCTTTCCATGAACTTCTGAAAGTGTCGTAGGTTCATTTTCTCCACTTTGCTGTATAAATTATCTTTAATTTTATTACTTTCATTTAATTGCACTTCATTTCTTTTTTATCTGTCGTTTGAATAGGCAAAAGCTAGCAATTTTTGTACCATGTTAGCTTCCCTCTATTAGAATGTTTGTATGGGACGCTGGACTTGAAGTTCACAAATCTGCATGTAAGATTTTCGACCTTTTCATCTCGGTGTGTTTCAAAGAGTCTGATCATGGAAACGTCGTCTTCTGCACTTAACACTTGCTGTTTGTTTTGACCATTTATCGACAATATTTTGTCCAGCCGTCCAGCGTATTATGTGAATTAGGCTGTTCCTATCTTTTGTGCACGTTGATTACATTCATGTTGACCTATTATATCCATGGACAACCATATGCTATCCATCTAATTGTTTACATTAAGAGTGTTTTTAATTCCATTTTATATTTCTGTCTATTCCATATGCATGGTTATGGAAGTTCGAAGTAGGGTTGTTAATTAAGCAAGGCATTTTGTGAGTATTTAATATTTGGCTCGGCTTTACTCGACTCGAAATTTGACATTTAAATGTTCGAGCTCGAAGTGGCTCGACTTGTCTCGGTTATAATTCGAATTCGACTCGATAAAATAATATAATAATATAATTTTTATATTATATATGTATATATATATATATATATATATATATAATAACAAAGTGAGATAGTTTAGATGGTAAGTATTCAAGTTGATGACTTCAAGGTTGTGGATTAAGGTACCTTTGACTTTTAATTGAGCCTGTTTCGAGTTCATGAATGAGTTGGGTTTAAGTTCGGAAAACTTAAATAGTATAAATGTATTCGAGTTCGAGTTAACCTCTAACACATAAAAGATATTCGAGTCGAATTCGAGCATGTATGTTTAAAATTTGTTTGATTTCGAGTCGAGTTCAAATGAGTTTCAAACTAATCGAACATAGTTTAAACACAAGTTGAACTTGGTTCGCTTGCTCGATTAGCACCCCTAGTTCGAAGTAAAGCCTTGATGGGTGAAAGCAGGCATAAATAGCTCATCGTCTTTGTATCTATCGTTGATGATACTGCACACGCAAAATTGCATCCTCTTCGGAAGAACTCAAACTTGATTTCAATGAGCTCTCAAACTAGGCCAGGTTATGACAATTTGTTTTGTGTTTTGCTCCTAAAATCAAATGCTATAAGACCTAGTAAGCATATATCGTATATGTGCTAACGAATATTAATACTAGAATTTTAGAATCATCTTGGTTTGTTTATTTTTTATATCAACACTTAATTAAGCATCCTTAATAGGATGACGAGGTTTAAATCACGTACTTTATTTTGCATCAGAAATAACATGTCACAAGAAGAGCTCAAGATTGGCATGACATCTTTACAAGGCATGCACGTGCCCACACCGCACGTATATACCCTTTCATATATATATATATATATATATATATATATATATATATAGTTTGGCTATTTTAAGGGTAATTGTGGGAAAACTTTTTAGAGATACCTTTATTTTGGGCTATCTAATTATAAAAACAGCCCAAATTTATTTTTCAAAACTAAAAAGACGTTCGCTTAACCCTTCTATTTACCTCTGATTGTCGTCCACGTCGTCGCCACCCTTCCCCCTTCCTCCAACTGCTGTCCACAATGCCATTGCCACCTTTCCCCGAGTTGGCTATTCGAGGCCTTCTTAAAGTTAGTTAAGTACTTATGTCTTTCTTTACCAATGAACCATGAATCTACTTACTTTTTAAAATCATGTTGTTGAGAGTGGTGGGAAAAACATTGATAAGGGTTTGCCTCCCTGAAGGAAATTGAGGAACTACAAAATTTGGAGCACGAGAATGAGGAAAATGAAAATAAAAAGATTGGAACCAAGGAGAAAGAAAACAAACATTGTATGGATAAATTTATTTTACATGATTATAAAAATCTTCTAGCAAAGGCAAGAAAGAATAATTTGGTTGACAATGTATGCAAGTGTTTGAATTCTTTCAATGTAAATTAAAAGTTGAAGATGGTTTTTTCTTTAAAATAGAAGTTGATGAAAATAACCAAGTTAGAAGTATTTTTTGGGCAGATAAAAAGTCAATGATGACATATATATAATTTAGAGATGTTGTAGTTTTTGATGTGATATACAATACAAATAGTTTTAAAATACCTTTTACTCCATTCATAGGTGTTAATTATCATAGACAATCTACACTTTTTGGATGCGCCTTACTTGTAGATGAAACAATTGACACTTTTACTTAGTTGTTTAAAACGTGGTTAGAGTGCATGTGGGGCAAGAAGCTACAAGGTATAATAACTGATTAAGATTTAGCGATGAGAAATGTTATTGCAAAAGTCCTTTTTAGTAGTCAACATAGATTTGTTCTTGGTACATTGGAATGAAAAACAAGTTGCATTTAAATCAATTTGAACAACATCCAGACTTTATTAAAGACTACACTAATAGGAGATTTGCTGAAATGGTTGAAGAGAGTGAAATAATTTAGAAAGAGATGAAAATGAAAAATAATATTAAGGTGGGTAGTTGGTTAAATGTAATGTATGAGGTTCGTTCACAATGGATTATTGCTTACCTTAAAGAATATTTTTCTCTGGAATGACATCTAGTGAACACAGTGAGAACATTAATGCATTCTTTGACATATATGTGAATGGACAAACACTTATGAGTGAGTTTGTACAACAATATGACTATGCAAGAAATAATGACGAGATGAAGAGGCTTATGAGGATCACAAAACTTTATACACTAAGCCTATAATGCACGTGTGTATGAAGTGAGGAAAAATATACCAGGTTAAAATTGTTATAAAGTGGCATTTAAAAACATCTCACCCCTCGGTTGAGTGCACTTGTAAGAAGTTTGAAAGTGAAGGGATTTTTTTGTCGATATTTTTGAGGATTTTAGACCAAATAGATATTGATATAATACCTGAAAGTACATATTGGTTCAATGGACTATCAATGTTTGATATACATCAGTTGCTAATTTGAGAGCTACGGGGAAATCTATACATATGGAGTTACACCATATATGATTTATTATATTCGTAGTGTAATATATAAAATTTCAGATTTGAGTTCTATATTACCCTGGGAACTTGTTATGCCAAAACTTGAAGTAATTGTTGAAAAACTTAATTGCCTATCCTTATTATCTAATATTGAAGAATATCGTAATGTTGACACGAATGATGTGGGTGGTTCATTGGAAGCAAAATGAGTATTTGCCCTATATTGTGCTTAGAGATCTTTCAAAGGTGAAAATCAAGGGCCTTCTAAGGACAAGTTAAAGGCTCAAGTCGCTGTCCAAGGACAAGTAAAAGGCTCAAGTCTTTGCTAGAAATGAACTTGTCTTTTCAGAGCAAGAAACATAAATGTAGCCTTTGCCACCAATCGAGGCACTATATGAATATGTGTTCTTTGTATGAGGTATAATTATAAATAATTATGAAGTTTTATATGTATGTGGAAATGCATGATGATAAATTTTTTGTACAACTAACTCAAGGTGGTCAATCGCCGAAGGCCTCTACGCCAATATTGGAGAAGGAATGATGTAAGATATTTTCAATAATCATCCATGAGGCATTGGGATAGATTTTGTGGATCAATCAAAGTATAAAACCGATGGTCTATGAAAACCAAGTTTAGATAGATTTTGTGGATGATAAACAATCAACATTTAACATTAGTCAGCTCGCCATCCATCATGCGTAGTATGAAACCGTCAATTTCTGTAGTGTGAACATTTGAACAATATAGCTTTGTATTTGTGTGTTGTTGGCACCAATGGTCAAATGTGCTTTGTATCTATGGATTGGTTGAATGCATTTTGTAATAAACGTCAAGTCCTCAAGAAGTTATTGTCACTTGTTATGTCTGCTAACTTCCTGTACAGACTTTGGTGAGTCTACCAATCAATGCAAATGAAGAACCTTTTGAGCAGTGCTTTGAATGGAAAACTGGAGCCAACCCAATTGGCAAAATGAACATATATATGATTCTCCATGCTTCCTCTTCTAGAGGAGAAGAGTCAAGCAGATGTTTTAACTTCAATGCTTGACCTGTATCTGAGAGACTAATATGTCATTTATCTGTTCATTTGTGTGTTGGAAGTTTTGAAACAGGTTTATACAATGTATAGAGCTCAAAATGAATAGAGTATGGCAGTCATACTAAAAGGAATTCACATTTCTAGTTGTAAGTAATGTATACAACAAGAAAAAAGAATTTCACAAGCTAACTGTATACAAAAATTTGTACTATAGATTGAAGCAACAGTGCTTCTGCAATGCTTGAATGGGCAGTGTTGGTTATGAGAGACATGTTAGTCTACAAGCCAGTCCGATGTAAAATGCTCCTCTGCAATCTGCACACAAAGGTCGGGTATTTGGTTCTCTGATTCTTTCCAAAAGAGTGAAATATCTTCATCACATAGAAACGTCTCAAGGATCTCATCAAGCAAGTCGAAACCGGGAAATCCATAATCTGAGGCATTCTTGCATGTCGATCTTCTCCAAACTAACAAGTTGGACAATTCCATCAGGAAGATCTTGCAAGTTGACACACCCAGATATGTCCAAATATTTTAATTTCTTCAGGTAATAAATGGTTTGTGGTAGCTTCACAAGGGAAGGGCAGGAATGGAGCCTTAGTATTTGCAAGGAACTCATTCACGTTGTTCAGTGTATTTCGTTTTCCCATTCCACAAATAATAATAGATTTTGAACAAATAATTTCGGTTATATTGGAGGATGAAGCATCCAACAGCTTTGACAAAAAAATGAAACAAGTACACTGCTACCTTCTCCTTGAACCATTCATTGTTTTATGCTCTCAAAGATAAAAAATAATCAAATAATCATGGAGGTTATTCATTCTCCATTCTTCAAACCGGTTTAATTTGCAGACTTTCCTCATCCATGGGCTCTCGCCAAAAGTGAGAAACAAAAGATAGAGTGCAGTCCCACACTTCCTGCATCCGCCCTTTATTTGATTTCTGCATTTTGCCAATCAACCACTGCTAGTCTGAACTTTCTTGGTCGGAAAAGAACTCGCTCTTGGCTAAAATATCCAATGGAAGGACACCAGCTTCAAGACTTGTTTCCAGTTTAGGTTTTCCTTGTGATGATCTAAATGGATCACATTCTACTTGAGAACCTACGATCACTTTGAATGGTAGAAAAACCATTTTCTGTGTAATAACTTGGAATGAGCTCAAATAATTTGCAGATTACGTAAAAATATTAAAATTCATGATATGCAAGAATGATTTTGGCACGTCATTTTTCACAAGGTGCTACAATACCACCTACCCAAAGATCTGCCCACAGACTAGATCTAGACTTAAGAACCACTGCAACAACGTTGGACATGCGTTTGGCAGCAGGAAGACGGCAACCCAAGCATCCCCTACTCCAAATGACTTGAGGTACTTCATGCTGTCAAATGGCCGAACCTAAAGAACAACGCATTCAAGAAATGTACTGATCCACTGTTTTCACTGAAACTTGTCAATCCCCATGTATTCGAATCATTCAAGATAATTGTAAATATCATTGCTGGCATTATTCAAACCATCAAGAGATTGTTTCCACATTTATGAAGACGACACTAAACCATACAGAAAGAACGATGCCTTTCCTGGGCAACCATAAAAAATTTCATCATCAACATCAGACACCTAACCAAAAGTGGAGGGCGGCGAGCAGACTACGACTACAGGGAGCTAGTGATGCTGAGGTCCATACCAAAAGTAGGCGGAGGGTAGATGGCAAACGCAGACGGCAAACGCAGACGGCAAAAGGTAGGGCAGTGGGTGGTCGGAAATGGGCAGACATCAAGCAACCGCGGTGTGGACGGCAGTGGAGGAAGGCGGAAGGGTGGCTGCGGTGTGGACTGCAATGGAAAAAAAAAGGGTCAAGAGGAAAAGGTTTTTTATTTTTGAAAAATAAATATAAATTGTCTTTATAATTAGACGGCTTCTTGCAGCTCATATATATATATATATATATATATATATATATATATATACCCATACTAATATTTAGCTTCTAGTTACATGATCACATAAATTTTTATTAAATTATAGGTTGTCAAAAATCAAACTCTTAGTTAATTAAAATAGAACAAAAATAAAAACCACAATTAGAGAATTTTTCATTTATATTTTTTGTTCAGTATAAAATTAAAGTGAAATCTATCTTTTAGTGCGATATCTCGGCTAATTTAAATTTAATTTAGACCCAAATATTATCCTCGAACAAATAAAATAATTATTGTAGAAGTGTGCAAGTATAATCCGGTGGCAAAGATGACAAGGCAGGCCATGACATGGGGAATGGGCGGCTGACGTGACTCTGCCATGCAAAATCATAGATTCCCATGTCAGCTGTGAATGAATCACTCCCCAAATAAGAAAATGCATGACATCAAACCCCCACTCATTTCTTCCCTAAATGTTAAAAGACAACATAAGCATTACAAAGATTCCCCTTTTTTTATTGGAATTTTAAAAATTAATATTAAAAACAATAATAACATAAAGGAAATAACTATTACAAATCGCTAATATTATCAATTTTATCACTAGAAAACATTATCTAAGACTTCCGTGTAAAAAATCATTTACACGGTAGTCATACAAAAACTCAAATTACTCCCGCCAAATAACAATACATGGGAGGTTTTTTAAGGTCTTAAGGATTTTAGTTAGTTATTTTTATCGAAGATAATAGATAACCAACATCAACTTCCTATAGCAACCACAAATCGCTAGTATTATCAATTTAATCACTAGAAAACATCATCAAGCATACTTCGAACAATTGATATGGTGTATGACAGGGTGTGCTCCCGACCTTAATTTATTTGGGATCAGGATGAAAATGAAGTTGTTTATAACTTCTACTGAAGAAATGAATGGGGCTGTAAGCTTTGCATTTTTTTATTGGGAGTTTTGTTGATTCAGTGTCCTGTCATTGGATTGATGATAAAAATTATGAAGCAGATATTTATCATTTGGGATAATTACTTACCTTCTGCAAACAATCCTATTAAATTTATCTGTAACTTGATTTCCTTTTCATATCTGTTATAGTATTTGTTGGGGTATGAAATTGTAAAAAGGTTATTATTCAAAATTGTGGATTGGATTTTTTTCCCTTTCTTTTCAATTGAATTAGTGTTGATGTGTGTATTTTAGGCCTTTGCATTCACTATCTTTCGCTACAATATCCGCTGAGAATATTTCAGGCTCCAAACCTGCAGAAGTTTGGAACGTAAATGAGAACTTTTATTATACAAAATTTCATGATTGGTGGAACTATTGTTTGCCCAACTTAGCAAAGATTAGATGTTAGGTAACTCTTGTTTCAATTAAAACCACCGTATATCCCTTGGCAATTTTTTTCTTTATGCAACTCTTCTATAAGCTTGTTGAATATAATTATTTCAATATTGAGGTATGGTCAGTAGTGGAGGTACTTGGTACTTGTTAATGTCTTCTAACAGGAAGGAAGCCCTTGGTGTCATTTCTGATAAGCGTTCCTGTTCTAGCTGTTTGAGAAATATCCACTTCATTTATAGTTTATTCTACTTGTGTAAATGAAAAAAAACACATCATCATTAGTATAGTCAAATGAAGTGATTTTAATTTGTGATGTTTGATTTATTCGGCCATTTGTGGAGAGCTTGTTCTAGTGTCCGAAACATGGTCTTCACAATCCATTTCAATCTCCTGAGAGGTCAGGTTTTGCTCTAATGCTGCACCATTTAGTGTTTATAATTGTTTTTGAGTAAATGTTTTGAGGTACTGGCAAGGTATATGTTGCATGTTTCCTTCTCCCACTGATACTGCGAATTTATGCAATCATAGGTCAGCATTGTGATGGAGCAAATGCTCAGTTTCTTTTTAAGTGTGGCTTTCCCATGCAAAACGTTGACTTCATAAACTGTGATGGGAAAACCATGAACAATCTCTTGTTAGAGATACATTAACTTCTACCATTTTCAGTTGTTACTCCTCTCCAAGTTTAAAATGGTCATTGATACTCAACCCAGATCTCATCAGGCAGGGCAACAATTAATATTTCCATTAAGTTGTTTCAAATGTTAGCTAGAGCATTACCAAGATGCAAAGTTTGAGTCCTGTCGTTCGGCTTCCATGCCTGATTTGAACGTCTGGTGACAAATTTTGAGAATAACTTTCGTCCTACACAGATTCCTTTCAAGTATGGCTTTTACAAAATAAGAATGGCCTAAAAATTTGCTGCTCCCACGCTTTTTCTTATAGCTTTGTAAATGTTACATCTCTGAAATTGTTTGCTGCTAAAGCAACTAGTAGTTGTATTCAAAACTTAAAAAGTAAGTATTGTAGCCGATAATATTCTATGATCAGTTCAAAGGTGGCTGAGAAATTGGCTGCAGATTTGAAAGGTCGTATAAAAGTGGAAGATGCTGGTTTTGACTGGAGGATTCTTGGCCCTGATGTTCAAGATGTACCTCAAACTAATGCCAGATGGTATTATCTACTATTTGTGAATGCTTTCTACTCCAGCTTATACTTGTATAATGCATTTGCTTGTCTATTTCAGGTTGTCTATGTCTTTTGGGTTTGTGATCAAGATGCATACGCATGTAGTGGTGTGAAGTGCTCTGCACAATCAATTCTCTTTATGCATGAGGTTTGTTTCTCTTGTATGTCAATATCGGATTGTTTGAACATGACAACCGGAACTTTCCTGACAATTAAACCAAAAGTGTACATATAGAACTCACCTTCCGTCTCTTGTGGTTGACGGCACCATATCTGGCCGGCAGCACGGCAACACCATAAGCATTGGTCATTGGTGCTGTTGCTATCACTGGCCCAGGTGATCATTGATTACCCATTTGGTCGTATCAGATTTATAATTGGTACATGATATGTTTGGCTCAAAGTCGAAATGTTCAAGGATCTTAATATTGTATTAGTTTAATATTAGATAATATTTTGGTTGGGGCAAAAAGAAAGCCAGATAGACAAGGCCATTCAGCAGAATGAGAGAGATGGCAGTACAGGCAATCAGCTGCCAACATTTTATCTTTCACATCAAGTTCCAGCTACAAAAAACCATGGACTCCAGAGTGTGGCAGATCTGCCTCCAACATGCACCTTCCATGTGTACTTCCCCAGAAGGCACCTCTTCTAAATGTGTTCCCCCACTCCCTTGTCTGCCCCCCACCTAGAAATTCATTCATGGAAACATCCCAAAAAAGTCAGAATTGGTAGCATGGTTTTCGATGTTCATGTTGATTCGCAAATGAAAACAGGACATGAGATCAGGAAGGTGGAGCTTTAAGTTTAACACCACAAAATTTTCATCTAAATGACAGCATTTCTCTTTAGTCTACCATAGAAAGCAATAGTGTTAATGTCTTAAAAGCATCCAAATATATGAAGTTATCTTGATTTGTCCATACGCCCCTCTAATATGTTTGTTTGTAAATACCTTATTCTTAACCTGCTGTATCCCGGGTTGAATTGATGTATCTTGCTTACTACGGAGGAGAGCTATTTTGGAGATTAGCATATGCATTTTATTTTTCTTCTTCTTTCCACCTTATACCCAAAAAAATTGGTAACATGGATCCTAAATTAAGATTTGTGTGATTGCAAATTATGGAGTTATGATGGTCGGATGTCCTTTCTCGCACCGATTATCATTCCTTATCTGAATGTATAACACTAGTAGAGTTTGACCAAATAAGCCTTTATTGCATAGGCTAAATCACCTTAGATGTTTTTGATATTTTGAGTCATTCTCATGTTTTTATTTTATAACATCATATATTGTCCCCTAATGTAGAAACAGTGGCCTACCAGCAAATTTATATGCATTAATACATGGTCTACTTGATAATAGTTTGTTAAGAAATACCAACTTGTGATTACAACCAAACAGGTTAATTGGACAAATTGAAAAACCAAACTAGTTAGCTAGGCAGGATATTTAAACATCACCAACTTATCCCTCTTAATTTGAAAAGGTATTAGAATACAAGCTGTACTATAGATTACAAACAGTGCATAGATAAGGGATCAACTTGCCAAATTAGATCATATAACTATTTTTCATATATAAAAGCCAAAGCTTCCAAAGTAGACAATTCACTAAAATCTATTATATTTAGGAAATAAAATTCGAAAACTTTCTCAATAAAAAAGGCGAGAATGCATGTAAATACATGTTTTTCATATATTAAAATATAAAATTTCATAATAGTAAATAAAAATTAAGCTTTATGCTAGTAAAATTGTTAAAGTTGTTGTGCCTAGTTGTTAAAAGATGAGTAGTGATTTCGAGTCAAGTAATATCTTTTTGCTTCGGCTGTTCTTCATCATAGTATCATAAAAACAATAGAACAAATATCCAAGCTATTGCCAAACACAAATAAACATAATAATGAGCAAAACCCTTACAAGACATTCTCCATCATAAACCCATGATTAAACAGTTACTTGTTTTCCATCATAATATTATAAAAAAAAACAATATGGCAAACAAAAAAACATACATCCATTCTATTGCCTTGCACAAATAAACATAACAATGAGCAAAGCCCCTTACAAGATAATTTCACCATAAACCTATAATTAAACAGTTGCTGTTTTCATTTTTCTCCACATAATGATAAAACAGTTTTTTTTCCAATCAACATAATGATTATAGTTGTGTTTAGAGTCTAAGAGTTGAAAAGATAGACGTAGTGTGAGGTGGTGCCGGGTCAAACGATATAGATGATGATATATATTAGTGACACTTTTGTACATGTTTCGTTTGGACTTTGGGTGAGACAAAAAGATTGAAAAGCCACTGTTTGGTCAGCCCACAGGATTCCCACACCATGGCCCCTGGTTTTACACTCTTCCAAAAACTTAATATTATATCAATGAACCCTTCCTCTCTTATCACGACATGCCCCAACAACGCTTTTTCATGCACCAAAAAACGAGGCAACAACATCCTTCGTTGGCCAGGCATGGTAAGTATATATATGTGCAGGTGGTACTGTTGATACTGTTGGGATAGAGCTGGAGTTGTAATTGTTATTGGTTTGAGGGGATTTTGTGTTCTGGACTTTTTCTGAGGGGTGTTTGGATGATGGTGGAGGCTGGTCTAGTGGAGATGAAGAGAGGTGAAGAGGTGCTGGAGCTGCCAAAGTCCAAGAAGAGCAGGAGGAGGCAGGAGAAGTCACCGGCCATGCCTGCTCTGGTGCAGGAGTTGTTTCTGACTTGCAAGGAAGTTTTTGCTCAGGCTAGGACTGGGTTTGTCCCCTGTGAGGCAGATGTGGAGCGGCTCAAATCTGTTCTGGGTAGGTGTGACATGAATTGCTCTGAATCACATCCAGTTGTCTTTCTTTTTGATGTTTGCTTTAGATGGGAACTTGCCAAATTCAATGGTTTCCTTTTACTTTTATTGGTACGATATTTTATAAAGCATTGCAATTGTAATAATGATCATGAGTTCTTTGTTAATAAGTGGTCTTTTTGTTCCTGTGTTTTAATTGGTATTGAGTATATATTCATAGAGCTATAGCTTAAGCATATTCATGGAGTTGTATGTTTGCAGTGAAACAAATTGTTGTTTTCTTAATATTATAGTAGCTAAATTTCTGTCTTCATTCTTCATCAACCTGGTTATTTTATTTCGATACTTACAAAAAAGGACAAGCAAATTGTATGTATCATTCATCTTAGGGATGATATTCATGTGCAACATAACTTGAAGGTAGATGTCTTGACTTCCAGAACTTCATATTCCTGGTTCACATATGATCCTATCTACTGATTTAAATTTTGAGTCTTGAGTCTCTTATTGTATCATTATTTATTTTGAATGCTGATACTCATTTTGTTTGGGTTTTGTAGTAGCATGTATAATCCTTTATTTACACAAGCAATAAAATGAAGATGTTTTTAAAGTACTTTAACATATGTAATGCTGCTCTAATAGATGTGGCCATTTTACAGATAGGATGGCTCCTTCAGATGTTGGATTGAGCCCGGACATGCGATATTTCAATGCCATTGATTCTGATGGACCTCCTCAAATAACATATATTCATCTCTATGCATGTGAAAAATTTTCGGTAATCTCCTCGGACGTTAAATGTAATAAACTGTCACACTTGTGCATTCTCATTCATGATAAATTATATTTGATAAATTTACATTATATATTGACTATGCATTCACTACATGTATTGAATACATTACATTAACCTAACTTATAGTATATTACATACGAGAGTTATGAAGTTTGACTCAATTAATCTTGATATTAGAGGTTTTTAAATACTTGTCTATCACTTCTGGGCAAACACACAGTAAGTAGATGAACTATGAGTTTGATTATTAGGCGATCATGATGAATACAACCCAGGTCCTTAGTCAAAATGTCTACTACTTGATCACAGGTAGGAATAAACTGAACATTTTAAGTGACCTTGTGCAAGACTCTTATGAGCAAAGTGGTAATCAAGTTCCACGTGTTTGGTTCGCTCATGGAAGACAGGATTGAACCTTTTAAGTAGTCTTGTGCAAGACGCTCAGAAAGTGCTAATAAAGTTCCGCTTGTTTAATTTGCCTGTGAAAGACAGGATTGGCTGCAATATATAGCATAGGGAGTCGTGAGTCCAAGTAATTGCCCTAAGACAATAGACAATAGAAGAAAGGGTGACAAGTATCCAACTTTAAATGGTTTGGTCTAGCTAAAACTAATTCAAGCAATGAAAGTTAGAAGAAGGTAAATTGGTGGACATGTCAATGGTATGAGAAGGCGGAGGGTTGATGAAACCATCAACAAAACCCATTAGACCTTGACTGTTAAAGACAGGAAGGACCTGAAAAAGTCAAAGAAGATAATTCTCTTGCCCAACTAATTTCAATGAAATATGGTAGGTGATGTTAGTTATAGTAGAAAAGGTGCTAAGAGGGCCAAGGTTATAGACATGTCCAATTGAATAAAGATTATAGGACAAGGAAAAAATAGGGGTAGAAATTAAAGAAAGAGGCATTGAAGCCATATTCACACGAAAAAGGACCGACTGACTCTATACTATATAATGGAATAAACTTTGTTATACTTGGTTATTCTCATTCATGTACGGTAATTTATATATTGACTATGCATTGATTATATGTATTGACTAGATTACATTAACCTAATTTATGGTATATTATATACGGGGTTATGAAATTTGACTCAATTGATCTTGGCATTAAAGACTTTTAGATACTTGTCTAACATATGTTAGGGTTGACACCTGCATGAAAATTCGCTTAAAGTAATGTTCGTTTTTCTCTTTTGGCATTGCAGATATGCATATTCTGCCTGCCTCCAAACGCAGTGCTTCCCCTTCATAATCATCCTGGCATGACTGTTTTTAATAAAATTCTTCTTGGCTCCATGCACATTAAATCATTTGATTGGGCCACACCTTCTCATTGCGATCCAGGGGGAATGCTTAATCCCTCACATTGTAAGTTTTTTTAACATCCAAGCATCAGTTGTGCTCACATCCTGCTCCATTTGGAATATTTATATGTAGAGCTGGCATGATGTCGCACCATACACAACCAATACAAGAGATAGACTCTAATTTAATAAAGAACCATTATTAATAATTTGATATCTTAGAAATAGACTTTAATTTTAAAGATGGACTTTAATTAAGTGAGGAGATAAACAATGCAAAAATGATTTGTTTATTTTATTGTATTCTGATTGGTCGAATCTCCTATTTTCCATCAAAGAACAACTTTTAGTTTTCTTTTTATTAATAAAAGTAGATTTATACTAAGCATTTGTGTCATTATCATCATCATGTACACTTAAGTCCAATTAAAGCTAGTTGGCAATATCTTGGACAGATGAGATGAACAACCCTAGGTCACACTGTGCCACCACATCTCTTTAAGTAAATAGTTATTTTAGTTTGTTATTGACCCATAATTTGTGATATCTGTGCCACCACATCTCAATTTGTTGACACCAGGAGTGACCAAGGAAAAAATTACTTAGGAGATGCTATTAGACATGGAAAAAATGAGAGAACTGAGTGAGTGTCATGTAGAGTGGAAACTGGTGTGTGGTAGAATGTTATTTAACACATTGTGGATATGAATGCAAAGCCTAAGCACATTTTTTGCGTGAGATGTCTTCGACAAGGGTGAGAAAGTGTTATAACAAAATAAAACCATCAACATTCATACCAAATCTAAAGTATTCTAAACGATGAGAATACTTTCAGGAGTAGATGATTAGGTCGATGATGTGCTTACGTTTAATTGCAAAGATGGTAATAATCAACTGTTTCAACTCCTTACATGTTTTTTATCATATTCACTTCTTTCTCCTTTTGCTTGCGTTGATGCAGTTCGGCCGCCGGGGTTGAGGTTGGCACAATTGAAAGCGGATACTGTTTATATGGCGCCTTGCAGCACCTCTACACTTTACCCTGCTTCAGGAGGCAACATGCACAGATTTACTGCTGTGACATCGTGTGCTTTTTTGGATGTTCTGGGCCCTCCCTATTCCGACGCCGAAGAAAGGCAATGTACTTATTACAATGAATATCCATACGAGAGCTTCTCCGGTATGCACTCCGTCTCATCAATTATTTTTTGCTTTACTTCTAACTTTTTACATTTAACTAGTCGTGCTATAAGCATGACTGCTATTAGATGAAGGTAATTATGATGATAAAACTCAAGTATTATTAGTGTCCCAGAGGTTAATTCCTTTCAAGGATTATTTTTTCTTGGGTGTTTTTTGGGCTTCTCAGTTTTCTTTGGCACCTACGATTAGATAGGAGATATTTGTCCCCACTGAATTAGTTCTAAGACTAGATCACGTCATGCAGCAGTGAAATTTTGATAAATTTCTAAGCTTATATATTCCATTTGAAACATTAATGTTGTATCACTTATAAGGTGTTTCTTCTCTATTATCTCTGATTGTTATAAAGTATGTGCTACAGAACTATATTAGTTAAATATAGCTATTAGGGAGGAAGAAGAACTGGATCAGAATTAATGCCGAGAAGCTTGTTCTGTCGTGTGAAATGAAACAGGTGATGAAGAATCCATGGCTGGAGGTGGGGAGGGCTATGCATGGTTGGAAGAGCAAGAGAATACCCCCGACAATTTTATTGTTGTGGGGGCCCAATATGGGGGTCCCAAAATAAATGATAGTTTGTGAAGATTTTCATTTCATTTTTTTTTCAACTGTAAAACTCAAGTGTGGAAATTACCCACCAAATCATTGTATATATACACAACATGAAAGGGGGAAAAATGAAGACAAAGGGAAAAAACTTGATAAATTTGCACCTTTTACATTTGACATCACTTGTTCTTTTCTTGCTTGTTAGAAGTGATGGGGTGATAAATAATAAAATATATTATTTATTTATGAAGACAATTTAATACATTCCCTATGATAATCCTCCTTGCCAAAACTTTTAGAAGTTGGCACCGCCGGCGTGTGCATTGGAGATTATCTTGAAGAATTGAAGATTATAAAGTGGTAAAATAGGGCATTGGAGTTGAAGGAAATAATAAATTTGTGGATATCAAACCATTGTGAACTGACTTAGAAATTTACATTGAACTTTAATGAACCATATAAAAATCTAGTGTGTTTTTCTTTGCTTGTGACTTAAATTTTTAATTTTATTTTATTGCATGGTATCAATGTGCGGCCAGGGGGCTTCGGTCCCACTGAACCCATTAATCCACTTGATCCAACGACGCACAGCAATTGCATGCCCAAACATTGTGTATATATATATAGTGGGACCACAAAAAACTAGCCTGGAAAATGCTCACACGCTTGGAGTGATTCACCTAAAAGTGGCTGGGGACTTGAAATTGGTTATCAGTCAGGTCATGGGAGAATGGACGGCAGGGAACTCTTAGTGGATTCCGTATCAAGAGGTAACCGAGCGCCTACAATACTAAATATATATAAGTACTACAACATTCACCAAAATCTGTGATACAAAAACCACCTCATCAAAGAGAATGAAAACTTCACATCTTAGGATATTTTTATCAGGGGTTACTTTAATAGCCTATAAAAATTAATCTTACACCTAATATATCTTAGCATAAAATCTAATATATAAGTAGAGATGTGCTTATAAATTTCTAACATGATTAATCACTTTTGAATAAATGATTAGGCATATCATGTTATACTTAAGCTAGGTTGTTACAAATAGTATAAGTGCCAAGCTACGATTGTATTTAATGGTGGGCTTGACCAAGAAAGTGGAAGTTCACTAAAAAGAAATATGGAAGTTCACTAAAGGTGGGCAGGCGATAATCTTTTTCTTCTACGTCTACTTGGTACCCAAAGGGTGTCAGAGTATGAGTTATAAACTAGGATCCATACAATTACAAATGACAAAATTTTTAATAGTCGGATGCCCTTCTTGCACTAACCTTCTTCCTTTATCCAGATTTAGAACTGGCAATACAGAAGAGGGGATGTGGCTATAGAGCTTTAACTTGACTAATTACTTTTGAAGAAATGCCGAGGCCCATCAAATTGTTACAATTACTATTAATTTGAAAACTCTTTCATTACAAGGCATTAGATTTATAATAGATACTAGAAATCAATTTTTTGAAAATATATTATCCCTCAAGATTTGTAAATTTCACTTTATACCAACTAATTTTTACTATAAGTTCTTATTGAGTTTTTCAGTTAATATATAATATAGGATAAAATTTTGTGCACGTGGGTTTTTTGAGTTATGTGTCGAGTTATGCCAACCGAGTTTCACAAAGGATATTTAGTGGGTTTTTGACTCCACGTGTGTTTTTTTAGGTTTTGTGAACCGGATTCCATTGTAATGTTAAGTGGGTTCTTTTTTTGTACAAAACGGAGTTAACATTACTATTTGTTGAGATAGTTGCTGGAAATCTACATAGGCTGCAAGTAACCCAATTTAAATGGAGCGCAAATAGGGCGCACAAAAATGGAGCATGGCTAATAAGTTT
Organism: Piper betle; assembly: GCA_033002965.1. Taxonomy (NCBI): domain Eukaryota; kingdom Viridiplantae; phylum Streptophyta; class Magnoliopsida; order Piperales; family Piperaceae; genus Piper; species Piper betle. The sequence goes on along the minus strand of JAURVB010013820.1, from coordinate 63,325 downwards.
CCTAAATTTAATTGATGTGAAACTAACCAATCTTACCATTGTATACAGACCTTGAAAAGTTTCTTCTTCTTAGGGAAGGTTGGAAGGAGGAAATTTAGGAGAGAATTTTAAATGTTAGTAAAGTTTGTTCCATTTTGAATCTTGTCGAAGGTAAATATGCTTAGAGAAATATTAATTAATTTGCTTCATATTTGTATTTTTTCATGGGCTAAACCCTTAAAAAATAACTATATATATTATTGATAATTAAACCTAATTTTATTAGCAAATTAGGTTTAAGGGAGGATATTGGAAATTAAACCTAATTTTGGTATCAATGATTTTTGATAAGTGAAGTGTGAACTTGAATATTAAGAGGTAACATCGAATGTGGGTCTCATCATATTAATTAGAAAAATATAGAAATAGTTCTCAAAATCTATAAATATGTGTTTGAGTTTTTATATTAAATTTAGACTCACAGGTTGAGCTCCCCAGTCATTTTACTAATAAGTTTTAAGGTGTTAATGTAATTTTGTGATTATTTTTCTTATACGAAAGACTCATGTCCATATATATTTTGTAATTTTGTGTTTGATCCTCAACATATACTCTTTTATTTGAGCTTTACATACAAGTAATAAACCATGTAAAATTCATCAATTTTGATAACTTTATCGTATCCTCTCCGTCGTTTTCTCTGTGTTTGGCACGAAGACCTGAGCTTTAACTTGCATTTTATTCTACTTTAATTGAGTTGATGCAAAGTCCATGGCACAACACTATTTGCCTAATCGAGGTGAAATGGTCATCCCGTCCCTTCTCACCCTCACCACCCCACCCACTGCCCAACTTCGACAGGTCTTTCCTAGTATTCACTCTGCACAATCGTTTGCTTCGTGTTTGGCAGGCCAAACCGAGAGTCCACTTGCATCGTATTCGACTTGAATTGAGTCGATACAAAGTCCATGGCGCAGCACTACCTGCCTAATTGAGGGAAATTGCCATTATCCCATCCTTTCCCACCACCACCAGCCCACTGCCCAACTTCTCCACAAGCCTACACAACACCCAGTTGCCATAGTTAACTGGTAAAACAAGTCTATACAAATTAGCATTTAGCATCTCTATATAGACATGCACACACATGTCCAAGAAATCACTAAGACTTTATCTAGAGAAGTTTTTTGCTTCGATTATGTTTTAGTCTTTCTTGCATTATGGTTGTTCTTGCCCTACATAACAAATGTACAGGTAACGAGTACTTGCTCTTAATTTGAAATTTGGAATATGAAATTTTTTATTATCAATATATTTTCGATTAGTGATATATTTATGAACAACTTAAAACATAACCTTATTCAAATGTGTATTATTAGAGTTAAATAATAATTTATAATATTTTTGAAAATAAACATGATTAATAATTTTAGAATTTAATTTGGTACGTTATTAATACATATTATAATAAATTTCATATATACTTCGTAGGCCGTGCATCACACAGGTTTTTGGCTAGCTCATGAAATAGTAGAGGGAATAAATTGTTCAACAGTGAGTAAAACTAGCTAAAGCCGAATAAATAGCAATGAGGGGAGTGTTGAACATAATGAGAAAAATATAAACTGAACTTGGGTAATTTTTTTAGTTTGGAATAAATTATGTGTTTTCACTATTTAATGCCAGCTTGAATCAAGAAATATCATTCTTTTGATCTTTTCTTTATCAAGCTTGTTTTGGGTCATACTAGTTACCATTTGATTACATGTGGAAATTTAGTTTATGAGAGTTTTCGGTTATAAATACTGAAACGCCTCATCTCTCCCTAGCATGGTACAATATTGAAAGAGAACAAAATTTTTTTTGTTCTGTGTCTTCTCCCTCTCTTTACTTTTATTTTCTATAATCTTTTGGATATTTACAAGCAGTGGTCATGGACGATAATCACTACCTTCCAGAAGATGTACTTATGCAGATCATCTTTCTTCTTCCATCCAGAAACGCAGTCAGAGCAAGCATCCTCTCCAAGAGATGGAGGAGTGCTACACTTTGTGCAAGCAAGGTGGTGTTGAGTTACAAAGACCATCCGAGACTCATGGATCCAGCCTAACTAAATTCCTATCGAATATTTCAGGCCTACAACCTTCTTCGAACTTCTCCAAACTTGACATCCAGACGGTATCAACATACCAACATACCTTGATCAAAGTGATGTGATAGTTTTGTTACCAACTCTCTTGCAAGTTTTCCATGGATCACCATGATTTAGCATTAGCGTTCGCTTCATATATTCTCGGATGGCACTTTTATCGATTGCCAAGTGAAGTCTTTCACATTCCATCTCTAAACAGGCTTTACCTTTTTGCTGCTGAGATCATCCTTCCTGAGTTAGTAATGTTGGGAAGAAGATGGATGGGTAGAACATAGATTGAAAATAATTGATAAAAAGAATAAAATCTTACCAAATCGAAGGGGGATGAGCAAATGGTCGTTCCCTTCTTTATTTTTAGCTTTTCTACTATTCTTAAAGTTGGCTCAGGGTTGCAACATATTGGAAAGGTTGGTTTAGTACATAAATACCCCCCAAGTTCATAGTTATTACACCATTTGCCATTAGCCCTATAAATTACAAATTACATCACTTTTAACACTCCCTCTTAATTTGTAATTTTTATCATCTTTCTAAAAAATCAAACTCGTCTTGAGTGAAAGCTTTTGTAAACACATCAGTCATTTGTTCCTTAGTGTTGATAAACTTCAACTCAATTTCTCCTTCTTCAATAAGATCTTTAATAAAGTGATACCTCAACTCAATATATTTTGACCTAGTATGAAAAACGAGATTTTTGCTCGTAGCATTATTGGACATGTTGTTACAAAAAAATTGTAGTTATTCTATCTTGTTCAAACAAAAAATCTTTGAGAATTTTTCTTAGTCAAATGACTTTGCACGTCGCACTTGCGATAGAAATATATTCGGCTTCACATAAAGATAATGCAATTGTCTTTTGCTTTTTAGAAGACCATGACATAACCTTGCTTCCTAAGCTAAAAGCATATTCCGATGTGCTCTTCCTATCATCTTGGCAACCGACCAATTATCCAATTAACTTATCATCATTCTCAATTTAATATTTCAAGTCAAAATTCTTTGTTCCTTTCACATGTCTCAAAATTCTCATAGAAAGACATGTCTTCTTATTGTGACTAGTCATTTTGGATAAGGAGGCCCATGTCCTACACTTAAACAAGTAAGTCTTCCATTGTTGAGGGTGCTTGTGCATGAAAATACTGAAATAAGTATCCAAGAAGTTGAAAAGTTGATCTCCTATTGGTAGATTATCTTTCATATGCAAAGATACTTGGACATTAAAAGATGTAAATTGTTTTCAGATAATGCAAATCTGTCGGTCAGAATTCACCACATAACTTGCCATGAATTTACAATATTATCTTTTTTTTTCTTATTAACATAAATATTATTCATAAAAGTATTAGAAAATCTATTCTTTCTTAAAACTTGTCTCGTCTGGATTTTACTTATTTTACATTATTACCTTTATTTTTTTATTCCTAATTATTATATAATATTGTTCTTTATTTGGTATTCATAAAAATATTGTTTATTACCGAAGACATTAGTTTACTTTTCACAAGAATACTTTAAGTTGCAATTTTATATTTTTTACAATTACAAATAGTGGTAAAATATTATAACCATCTAATCTTAACATAGATAAAAATTTTAAATCAACTAATTAATAATTATTATATAACAATTAAATTACATTGTAATCAGAGATACTTTAGTTTTATGTAATGATTTGAACAAATTGAAATATAATAATAAAGAAATTAAATAAAATTTATAGTTCGATATCGTGCATACAAACGGCTAGTTGTGTCAAAAGTCATATGCTTACTAGCCAAGACCTACCTTGCAATGCACGAGATTTTCACTTAATTATTTCTTACATTTTTTTGATAACCCAAATTCTAAGATGATGAGCATGCAATTTACCCATTCTCAACCATATGATAGTCATCGAGATTCGAAGTACAAATTTCGAGATCCATCATATAGCTTGCTTAGTAGCTCATACTAGACAAATTATATATATACACACACACACAATATGTGAGTTTTACGGGTTGAACCAGACATATCGGGTAGTAAGTGTGGGGCATTACTAGCGCATAAAAAAAATATAACAAATGCACACTCTTGTACAGATCTCTTGTATTTTCCATGCCGGCCCATTTAATTTATGTAGGAAGTCTAATTGCTATCGTCTCTCTTTCATAAAAAAACGAAAATGATTGGCATTGTCTGCATTTATCTGGAGCCAATCTCCAACTCATCCATCAAAACCAATGTCACGGGCGGTGTCTTTTTGGTTAAACGGGAATCTAGTCAACCAAATGCACATATAATGTTATTTCTTTTTGTCCTCTTTAATCTGTCATATGTATATATGTATAAATTTTAACATATCAAACCATCGTAGACTTCAATATTTGTAGCATTCAAGTTAAAACTGATGATGGACTCGGTAATGATAATTGGGTATTGAAATTCTATCTTGCTACTCTTCAATTGTCCATTTAATCATAGGACAATTAATGGCTCCCAATGTGATCCCTCAAGCTCTATCAAACATGGCTGCCTCCAAAACCTCCATCATCTCCACAGCAGCATCACTGGCTGCCTCCGCCGTCCTCCTCCGCACCATTGCCAATGACCTCCTCCCCCAGGACCTCCGCCGCCACCTCTCTTCGGCTCTCGCAGGCTTCCTTCACCGACACTCTTCGATGTTCACCGTAATTATAGAAGAATACGAGGGCATTGCCGTGAACCAACTATACAGCTCCGCGGAGGTCTACCTAGGCTCCATCTCCTCCCCATCCACTAGTAGGAGAAGGAATGCAGCATCAACATCGTCGCGGAGCAGGGGCAAGAGGTAATCGACATTTTCGATGGAATCCGCCTCAAATGGATGCTCATCCACCGTGAGACGGTCAATCGAATGATGTATACTTCCCACGACGATTATGGATCGTCCACAATCAAGACTCAGATCAGATACTTTCGTCTCGTTTTCGACAAATCGCACAAGAGCAAGGTCTTCTCCTCCTACCTTCCATACATGATGGAGAAGGCCAAGGCCATGAAGGAGGCCAAAAAGGGTCTGAAGCTACACATGCTGAAGCAAGAGCAGCATTACTACCCCGGGCGAGGTGGGACTTGGACGTCGGTAAACTTTGACCACCCGGCCACATTCGAAACGTTGGCCATGGAGCCGGATGTAAAGAGAAGTCTGATTGATGATCTCGAGAGGTTTGTCGCTGGGAAGGAGTACTATCGGAAGGTGGGCAAGGCTTGGAAGAGGGGTTACTTGTTGTATGGACCTCCCGGTACCGGAAAGTCGAGTTTGATCGCCGCCATTGCGAATCACCTGAACTATAATGTGTATGACTTGGAGCTGGCTGATCTTAGGTCCAATTCTGAGCTGAGGAAGCTGCTGCTTTCTACTGAGAATCGTTCCATACTTGTTGTGGAAGATATTGATTGTACCATTGATCTCACTAAACAGCAAGCAGAGGAGGAACAGGCGGCGACAACATCTGGGAGGAGATCTGGAAGGAAAACCAATCAGGATTACCGGGTGAGTTTTGTATATTATGTTTTTTTCCCCCCTAGCACAGACGCTCTAAGATTAGTAGGATATATGCTAGAAGTTACAATATTGATAGCATTCTTGTATGCCTAATGATGTTTCCTATATATAAATTTTTTTATATTTTTAAAGATTTAGAGGTAGATATAGAAGTTGTATACTTAATTTTATTATCTTTAATAAAATAACTACTAACCAGGGTTCCGATCAGATATCCTAAAATCTGAACCCAAATTTGAAGATTACATCTGTTTTATTTACCATATCGGATCCGAATTCGCAACACCTGAAATCGAACCCAATTGACTAAAATATTATAAATAATATAGATTTTAATATAAAAATAGAAAAATAAAAATAAAAATTTAATTTTATAAAATTCCACTTATTTAGATCAAATATTGATTTGATCACATCAAATCCATATCCAATCAAAATATTTTTGGATATATTATATATCCGAAAAGTCTAAACCCGAATTTGATCTAAAACGGTTACGAATCGGATATAAACCGGTCGGATTCAGATGGCTTCACGGATATTCGAACCCATCCCTACTACTAGTACAAGTCTCTAGGATTTCAACACAAGGGTTCATACTCCAAGTCCTCTCATAAGAATAGTCCATAATCATTATTTTTATATAAGGATTAATAAATCCATGAATCAAAAGGAAATTAAAATTGTCAAATTTACGTCCAATTTAGTTTATTTTATTCATTTAGCTTGTTGGTGTTATTATTTGATGGAGGTATCCATAAGGGGTGGACAATACTAAATCAAATAAGAGATCAACATTAGCGTTGATCAAATATTTTCTCATGATATTTTTTGTATCAGTTAGATTAAGCTAATTACAATTAAATCAGTAATCAAAAGCAAGCAAAACTCTCTCATACAATTCTAAGAGACAAAAAAGATGGTTTTCATATAGCGGGAAATAATTAAGTTCGTAAAAATCTGACTTTTTCCTGGTGACTAGGTCTGTATTTGTATGGTACCTCTTGTCAATCAATCAATTCGGCTCCTAGCAAAGATCCTCATTTATATTTTGTCATATGATTAATTTCTTGGCAACTAAAATTGTTCATCCTGGTGGTTTAATTGTTTATTAGTACTACTTAATACTATTGATTTTATTTAGGTGACTCTCTCAGGGCTGTTGAACTTCATTGATGGCCTCTGGTCGAGCTGTGGCGATGAGCGAATTGTCATTTTCACCACAAACCACCGGGAGAAGCTCGATCCAGCATTGCTCCGGCCAGGACGAATGGACGTGCATATCCACATGTCCTACTGCAGCCCTTCAGGATTTAGAACCCTAGCCAAAAATTACTTGGGTGAAAACGTTCACCACCTCTTTGAGGAGATTGATGGTTTGATCCAAGAGGTTCAAGTGACTCCTGCCGAAGTTGCAGAAGAGCTGATGAAGAATAGTGATCCGAATGCTGCATTGCAAATGTTCATCCAGTTCCTTCAAGAGAAGAAAACAGCATCCACAGATCATGGCTCCTAATTGACTATACTTTTATTATAAATTTCAGTGGTAAGATGTAGACATGTATCCAGACTAATTGTGTTAAAAGAGTCAATCATGGAGGGACAGCACTAGTTGATTAGCTAGCGATCATGAAATTGTTTAGCAAATCACTTCCTTGTTTCAAAATTTACTAGAGTACCAAAGAACACATGGATATGTAAAGGTTGAAAACCCACGAATGTAATGGACAAAGAGCTTGTGATGCATTCAAAGGGATGCTACTTCAACAAAACTTAAAAACGAAGATCACAAGTAGTTCCATATCTTAAAAACAAAGAGACTAAGTTCACTACATTCATGTGCTGCCAGCACCCCTTCTACTAAATGGCATGCCAGCAGCGTAGAGTTTGAGAGCTGCCATTGATGGTTCCAAATTGTTTGAAGTGTTTGGTGGCTTCAACATCTTGGGAAGCCTGTAGTACACACCTGTGGAGTCCAAAAACTCCCCAGACTTGCCATAGAAACCAACAATCTTGCCTCCCATCTTTGGAAGAGAAGTACATCCCTTTCACCTTCCCATACGGTCCATATTTTCTCAGGCTTGTCTCAAACTTCAAAGATCTGATAACAAAATGACCGCTTATGGAGATGAGAGTATCTTGTAGACGATTAAAGGTAATCTGCACATCACATTGCTCAATCGCACCTCCAGTTAGCATAATCGGCTTTTGTAAAACACCATTTACGCAATCGCATGTTCTGAAATGTCTATCTCATATTACACGATAAATTGTCATGACTTAATAGAGTAATACACCATATATAAAACAAGACATATAGATGTATAACTAAGAAAGAGAGAGATGTGGAAAGAAAATATAATCAAACATTGACATGATTTCAGAAAAAATTATCATGGTGGCCTCAATTACTATAGTAGCTTTACCACCAGTCCCAACATGTTTGTTGGTCCAAAAGGAGCTTTCATCCCCATCATATTCAATCTGAATAGCATCAATAACAGCTCCTTGGCGAACTATAATTCGCGGGATCGAAGTAAAGTTATGACCACTGTCGTATCCTCTCCCTCCATCCCCACCATATTGCCCAATTTCTACTGCTTTCTTCCAACTCTGCACAGTTCCAACGATCGACCACCATATTAATAAACTCGGAAACGTCAATTTAAGAAGAAACAAATGAGCTAGGTGGAGATTTGTTCTGGGTAATGCATACTTAAACATAAACATAGCTCTTACCATCATGCGCAGTCCTAATTGTCGTCTGTTGCTGTGTATGAAGGGATTGTATGTAGAGGTTTTACACGAGATATTGGGCCACTGTTTATAATTAAAAATGTGGAAAATGAATGGATGCTATATCCATGATTAGACTTTTATCTTGACTGTTGCTTATGGTTCGAATGCAAAAACTTTAATGGGATAGTCATGTGATACATAAGTTGGGGTTATTTCCTTGCTTCTTGTGTTGTGTTTTCCAAACATGTCTACAGCGAGTAACCGGCCAGAGTATACAATGCTATTCATCGAAGTCAAAGCTTGAACATCTTCTTCATTTTTCAAGTGTGTATATTCATGTATATATATCCCTCTTATGCATATATTTCAATGTACCATACTTTGAGAATTCTTCAATTAAGACTTTTAACGTCACAACCTTTCATTTTATCATCACAGTCAAACAAGCTTTATTTATCTAGTATAACATCTAAAAATTAACCATATTTAAGCAGGCTTATATAAAAAATTAATATAAAAATGATAAACCTCGAGAACTAGGCCAAGCATTTAAACACTTAAGACATGACAATATATAAAGAAATTAAAAATTATCAATATTAATACATATATCTTTGCTTATTAATAATTTAGATTTTTAATTATTAAATTATTATTGATTAATTGTTAATGAATTAATTAATTAATCTTTAAAGGGGGATGTGAAAATGAGCCCATAAACTGGTATGACTTTTCATGTACAAAGAGATGATTATCACAATAAAGCCAATAAAATATAAGGTTAATTAAGTTTCTTTTTCTATGAAGAGCCGTGCCTTTACAAACAAGTGTGGCTCTTCTATAAAACACATGATTTTTTACGTAACCGTATGACTCTTCTATACACGGAATAATAATTTTTCTTTATAAAATTAGGTACATTCTCATACTTTTCGTATATATAACTCCACTTGAACTTTTTGATTAACATTAATTATGTTTTAATTTTGACTATTTCCCTTTTTATTTTCATGTTTGGATAAAGGGCTTTAACTCTCCTAATTAAATTTATCCCATAAATATTTATTAATACGTAGGGTTCTATCTCTTGTAATTAAATCTAGCCCATATTATACTTTTTTCAGGATGAAAAGTGATGTAATCTTTTGTATAGCACGAGTTCATGACTAATGAGAGTAGAATTCATAACTTACTGGTTTCATGTTCATCTCAAGCTATTTTAGTAAGTACATGTGATCTTAATATTTGCTCCTTTCATAAATTAATTTTTATTGATTGCGCATTGCCTAGTTATGTTAAAATTTAAATAATTAACTGAAACTATACAATGCCGGGCATGGGTCATTTGGAGGCAACCGACTGGTATAAATAAATATAAATGTAACATCTTTCTAATCCCTTTTAATTTATTGTATGCAATGGTTGCACTAGCAATGGATAGGATTACAGACAAAAGCGACCTTCCGAGAGATCTACCAATGCAAATAATATCACCTCCTCCAACCAGGGACGCAGTCAGAACAAGCATCCTCTCCAAGACATGGAGAAACTTTTGGCCGAAGGTGAGGGAAGCAAAGTGCAGCTGAGTAGCCGAGACCATCTCAGCTTCATGTTCTATGGCTCCAGTATTATTACTGAATACCTATCTCAAATTTCTGATGCACAACCTTGTTCCAAGGTGTCCAAACTTGACATCCTGATGGTGTCAACATATCAGGGCATACAAAGTAGTGAAGTTGAGTCTGTTGTCATATTTTCTCTAGATCACCATGTTAATGTAGCATTAGCATTCACTCCTATTCGTTGTCGAATATTGTCAAGCCAAATCTTCCAAAGCTTCCATTGTTGAGTATGATGATCATAAGATGGTTATCATCAACCATCCATACCTAAAATCAGTTTTATATGGTTGATAAAGTAGATGGTGAAATTCTAAAGGTCGCTGCTTTAAATTGGTTTTGTTTATGACGTGATGTATCATATTTTTTAACTTGCCAAGATCTCTGGTGGATTTATTTTTTATGCAATGATATTTAAACCTTAAGAGATTGCTAGATCTTTTTCTAACCATGCTAACTATATCCGACAATGTTTTTGTAACAATTTTCATTTGTAATTATGATTTTATGATAACATTTTCTTTCATATTCACAATTTGTTTTGGTGACTATCAAAAGTCGTTATAAATAATCTTATTTTTTTTAGGACAAGTCGCCACAGCACGATATTTGTAGATCTTTCTCTTACTGCCTTTGATATCATCCTTCCTGTTGTGCTTTAAGAGTACTCGATCAAGTAGGCGAGAAGTTGAAAAGTTGATGTCCAATTGTCCTTTGCTTGAGGCAGTGCTTGCAAAAGATTTTTAAGTATGATGATCATAAGATGGTTATCATCAACCATCCATACTTCAAATCAGTTTTCATATTGTTGGATAAAGTGGATGTTGAAATTTTGAAGGCGGCTGCTTTAAAGTGGTTAGACTATAAAGATTGGTCTTTTACAATTTGTTTATAACGTGATGTATCATATTTTTTAACTTGCCAAGATCCCTGGTGGACTTTTTTTGTATGCAATGATATTTAGACCTTAAAAGATTGGTAGATCTTTCTAACCATGCTAACTATATCCAACAATGTTTTTGTGACAATTTTCATTTGTAATTATGATTTTATAATAACTTTTCTTTCATATTCATAATTTTTTTTTGGTGACTATCAAAAGTCGTTACAAATAATCTTATTTTTTTATGACAAGTCGCCATAGCACGATATTTGTAGATCTTTTTCTTACTGCTTGTGATATCATCTTTCCCAAGTCAGTAAGCCTTCCATTGTTCGGGGTAGTTGTGCTTTAAGAGTATTGGATCAAGTAAGCGAGAAGTTGAAAAGTTGATCTATAATTGTCCTTTGCTTGAGGCATTGTGCTTGTAAAAGATTTTTAGTATGATGATCATATGATTACTGACTCCTAATCGAATTATTTAGGATTCATAAGTAAAAGAAATTATTTTGGTTATCATTAACCATTTATACCTAAAATTAGTTTTCATATGGTTGGATAAAGTGGATTTTGAAATTCTGAAGACCGCTGTTTGAAGTGGTTAGACTAAAAAGATTGATCTTCTATAATTTGCTTATGACATGATGCATCGTATTTTTTAACTTGCCAAGATCCCTGGTGGATTTATTTTTGTATGGAATGATATTTAGACCTTAAAAGATTGGTAGATCTTTTTGTAACCATGCTAACTATGTCTGACAATGTTTTTGTGACAATTTTCATTTGTAATTATGATTTTATGATAACATTTTCTTTCATATTCACAATTTGTTTTTGGTGACTATCAAAAGTCGTTACAAATAATCTTATTTTTTATGACAAGTGGCCACATCATGATATTTAGTATTTAATTACGAACTCAATAGATGTTCATAAATGGTTTAATCAGTTCACGTGTTCTACTCATGTTTGGACAATTTTAGTTAACCATAGTTTCTTTTAACTATACCTCTCTATATATAATTTGGACTCTCATTCTAAATATAAGGTTGTTTCCACTTTATATATATGTTAACTTCAATACTGTTGGGTAGGATTGCTATATGAGCAAGCGAGCGAGCCAAGCTCAACTTGTATTTGAACTTGTTGGGTTTATCCCACATCAGTTCTGGGGGTGACTGGTGACTTGTATATAGGCTAATGGGAAAGCCTTATTCCCTAAGCTAGCTTTTGGATTAAGAGAGGCCCGTGACACCTATTGCAAGTCACTGTTGGGGGCCCAAAGATTTTTCCCTCATCAATTGGCGCCGTCTGTGGGAAGGTGGGTCCTGGTGTTGCCCCGGTTTGCCTTATGGCATGTTGCCACTCCAAATTAGAGTCTGGTGGGTCCTGGTGTTGCCCCGGTTTGCCTTATGGCATGTTGCCACTCCAAATTAGAGTCTGGTGGCTGGTGTTGCCCCGGTTTGCCTTATGGCATGTTGCCACTCCAAATTAGAGTCTGGTGGGTCCTGGTGTTGCCCCGGTTTGCCTTATGGCATGTTGCCACTCCAAATTAGAGTCTCCTGCAACCTCACTGGAACATGTTAAGCTCCAGCATGTGTGACCTCACTGGAGACATGTTAAGCTCGGAACATGTTAAGCTCCGGCATGTGTGAGGTGGAGATGATTCATGGTAATCTGATGTGGGTGGCTTAGTCTTCACTGGAACATGTTAAGCTCCGGCATGTGTGAGGTGGAGATGATTGTGGGTGGCTTGGTCTTCACATTTAGATTGGATTGATGTCGGAGATCGATGTGGGTGGCTTAGTCTTCACATTTAGATTGGATTAGCCCGTCCTGCAACCTCACTGGAGCTTGACTGTATGATGTGATCTCCGGTGGCTTGGTCTTCACATTTAGATTGGATTAGCCCAAATTGGAGTCTTCACATTTAGATTGGATTAGCCCGAATTGGAGTCTCCTGGAACTTCACTGTATCATGTGATCTCCGGCATGATCTCCGGCATGTATGAGGTGGAGATGATTCAGGTAATCTGATGTGCGAGGGGGTGACTGGTGACTTGTATATAGGCTAATGGGAAAGCCTTATTCCCTAAGCTAGCTTTTGGATTAAGAGAGGCCTGTGACACCTATTGCAAGTCACTGTTGGGGGCCCAAAAGATTTTTCCCTAACAGAACTCGGCTCGAATAGTTCAAAACTCGTTCAAAATTGACTCGAAATCTAATGAGTTTTGAACATGCATGCTCGAGTTCGACTTGAATATCTTTTGTGTTCTGAGCTCGACTCAAACTCGAATTATTTTATCGAGTCGAGTTCAAATCGAGTTATGAGTCGAGTTCGAATTATGACTGAGTCGAGTCGAGTTGAACACGGCCTTGCTCAAGCTTGGCTTGTAAGATTCGAGTTCGAGTCGAGTTCAAGTCGAGTTCGAGCTCGAGCGTTTAAATATCGTGTTTCGAGTTGAGCTGAGCCGAGCTGAACGCTAAATGCTCACTAGCTGGCTCGCTTAATTAGCAACCTTACTGTTGGGGAGAAGATGGATTAGAAAAATATAGATTAAAAATGATTGATAATAGGTATAGTATATTAGCATCCTCAAGTTCATAGTTATTATGTCATACGCCATAAGCCCAATAAATTACAAATTACACCATTTTCTAACAAATACACACCATGCCTGTGTAGACATCTTTTTGTATCTTCTTCATTCTTTTGATTTTATTTTCTAGTTTGTTAAGTAAATTTACGTTTAATATTGTTCATTGTTGAAGTATAAGATTTCTACCTTTGTTTCAGAGTACCGCATGTGAATTTTTATACTTGGAAGTATAGTTTTTCTTATAATGTGATTTCATATCTGTGATCTGAGAATGAAGCAAGCCTCTTGTCTTTTTAAGGGTTGGGCATTATATTATATGTAAATGTAAATTACAATCTACAACTTTATGTCAAGGTCGTACATATGACTTTTGCTTTTGAATGAATATATATACGAATTCTTTGTTTAGTTTAATTGTCAGGAAAAATTCCCATAATCTTCTCCATAATTATTACATGTAAAGACCTATAAGCCGGCTTGGAAAAATATAAATTATCTAAAATATCCCTATTTACAAAACTTAAGAAAAGCTTGGTGGCCAGCGGCCACCCAAGGTCTTGATTTGCCTGAGGACTTTAGTCAATCAATCAATTCCGCTGCAAGAAAAGTTTTTTTCTTAATTATATTTTGACATATAATTAATTTTTTGCAACTAAAATTGTTCATCCTGATGGTGTCATTGCTCATTAGTAGCCCTTAATAATATTGGTTTTATTTCGGTGACTCACAGAGGGCTGCTGAATTTCATCGATGGCCTCTGGTCGAGCTGCGGTAACCAGAGCGAATTGTCATCTTCACCACCAACCACTGGGAGAAGGTCGAACCGGCATTGCACCGGCCAGGACTAATGGATGTGCATATCCACATGTCCTACTGAGCCATTCGTCCTGGCCGGACTGCGACAAAGTTCCATTTGTCCTTCATGGGATGCAACTTCAACAAAAACTTCAACCCAAGAGAATTTGATCAGCGCAGCAAAGATCATAAATAGTTCTACGCCTTAAAAAAAATAGTACATTCATGTACTACGAGCAGCATCCTTCAAGGATTTCAGTATGGCAGCAACATGGAGCTCGATGGCAGCCATTGAAGACTCCAAATTGTTGAAGTGTTGGGTGTCTTCAACATCTTAGGAAGCCCGTAGTACACACCAATGGAATCCAAAAACCAACCAGACTTGCCATAGAAACCAACAATCTTTTCATTCAATTAATAAAAAAATATGGGTACATTGATGCAATCTTGTATAAAAAATATGGTATCACGATATCCTTTCATTAGACTAATTAAGCAATTTGAGAAGCTTCACCCATCACAAAAATCTGGCCATACTTCTATAAACTATGCTGGCATGGAGCAATTTTATTTTAGTGGATCTAGCTTGATGAGTATATAATCCTAAAAGAAAAACTGGGCAGATAGTGGAATATTTTCTAAACAGTACTCCATAGGCATCTATGAGTTCTTTATATGTTCTCATCCAACTACCTAGCTCCTCACTTACTATTGCATCTTCTTCCTCAACCAAGGCTTATATGCAATGGTAAGAGTTGTTTCTCAAGCCACAAACTTGATCTCAAGCCTTAATAAGTGATAAATTTATCAAATCCTTGATTTTGGGTTTTTGTTAGAAGTTCACTGATTGGATCCTGTGGTATTGAAGAGTGAATACTGGGAAAGAGCAGTCGAAGTTGGGCAATGGGGTGGAGAAGGGGGGATGGGATGGGATGATGGCTATTCTAACTCAATCAGGCAAATATCAGATCGAGTACGGTGCCGGTGGACACTCGGTTTGGTGTGGCAAACATGGAGGGAACGGCGGTAGAGATTACGGTAAACCCACCATATTCTTGTCGGATCCTGCCCTCGATTATAGACACCTCTGTGTGAGAGGTTTAGGGTTTTGATCTCTTCCTTGAGTAGAGTCTCTCAACCCTCTTGACTCCTTTTGTGTTACAGAGTTCTAACAATATTTAATAAAAATGAAAATTACCATCGACCTTGCAAATCTAACTGTGGGTCTCTAATAGGGTTGCTAATTGAGCGAGCCAGCTCGTGAGCATTTAGAGTTCGGCTTAGCTTGACTCAACTCGAAACTCGACATTTAAATGCTCGAACTCGAACTCGACTCGACCTCGAACTTGAATCTTACGAGCCGAGCTTGAGAAAGGTTGTGTTCGACTTGACTTGGTTATAACTCGAAATCGACTCAAACTCGACTTGTAGCTCGACTAAATAAAATAATATAATAATATAGTTTTTATATTATATTTTATTTATTTATACACACACGCACGCACACACACACACACCACACACACACACACACACACACACACACATATATATATATATATATATATACACACACACACACACACACACACACAATAGAATAACAAAGAAGAGAGATAGTTGAGATGGTAAATATCAGATGACCTCAAAGCTATGAGTTCAAATCACATTGACCTCATTTGTTTAAAGTGAGGAACTTTTGACTTTTAATCGAGCCGGTTTCGAGTTCACGAAAGAGCTGGATTCGAGCTCGGGAAAATTAAACAGTTTAAGTGTATTCGAGCTCGAACACATAAAAGGATACCCGAGTCAAACTCGAGCATTTATGTTAAAAAATCGTTTGATCTCGAGTTGAGTTTGAACAAGTTTTGAACTATTCGAGCCGAGTTCGAATACAAGTTGAGCTCGACTCGCTCGCTCGATTAGCATCCCTAGTCTCTAAAGAGAATATTTATGCTGACATTACTGACACATTTAGCTCTTTTGGAAACTTTGTTTGATACCATATTTATGTAACTGATATTAACTACGTAGCTGATTAATCTATTTAATAAGTGATTAACCAATAAAAAGAAAAAAATCATATATATATAAGCTGCACTTTTTAATTTAAGTAATTTAGTGGGTCTCATAATTGAAAAATTACAAAAATAAATAAAACAATAAATAATAAGGATAATTATAAAATTTCAACACAATCATTTCATCTTAATTATCAAAATAATTATAATACAAATTAATTTCAAAATATCTATTGACTTGTGCATTTTTTTAAATTTAAAAGTAGAAATAATGATATTAAAAAGAAAAATAATTTATCCATATCTAATTTATGCACCAAAAATTTAATATATATAAATATTATTTTGTGAAACCCACTAAAAAATGTTTGTTACTCATATAAGGTGTAACAACTCAGTCCAAGTGCAAATTGATGAGCCTAAATTATTTCTTCCAAAAGTGATTAATTAAAATGAATATCTATAAGCATATTCTCATTTTGATATTGGATTTTACCCCAAGAGGTATTAGATGTGTGACATTATTGTGGGTTATTATAGTCTACCTTTAGAAAATTCGTTCTCGAAATTTATTTCTTGGGTTTCTTGGGCTTCTTATATTCTACCATTCTTTTTCTATGAAATTCTGTCCACATAATTCTTTTTCTGAACTTCAACTTTCTTGGTCCAACCCATCATTTGAGGACAACATTGCAAGTGTTGAGGGATAACAAATTATTTGCAAAAGTTTTCAAGTGTGAATTTTGGCTAATAGAGGTATACTTTTTGGGGTACATAATTTCCAAGAAAGGTGTCTCAATTGATCTAATTTCAAGTAATGATATTCAAAGTCTTCTTGGATTGGTAGAACATTACAGAAGATTTATTAAGGAATTTTCCATAATAGCCAATTCAATGATTACATTAACCTGTAAAGAAGTGAAATTTGTGTGGGATGACAAATGTAAGTAGAATTTTAAAACCTTGAAGGAAAAGTTGACAACACTACCTGTGTTGACACAATGTGAAGTGATGATTTTAAGCTAAGATTGGGTTGTGTTTTGATGCAACATGGCAAAATGGTGGCATATGCATCGAAACAATTGTAAGTATATGAGCAGAATTATTCCACTCATGATTTGGAACTGGCGGCAGTCGTCTTTGTACTTAAACTATGGAGACATTATCTACACGAGTCTAAGTTTGAAGTTTACACGAGTCTAAGTTAATTTGATGAAAATTTATTTTGGGTATGTCTAGATTCATCATGTGAACTTGTTGGTACGAAAAAGAGTTCAACTTGATTGATGTATATATGAAAGAAATATGAAATTAGTAAAAAAATTGTAAGTGTAAAAATTGGTAGGGTGCTTGAGCACTAGGAAACTGGATGCTTGAGTGCTCTGCTTTCTATTAAGAGATGTGTGTAAAAATTGCCAGAGCGCTTGACCGTAAGGGAACTGGAAGCTCAAGTACTGGGCTTTCAGTTAACAAATGTAAATTGTGTTTTCTGATAATTTTTAGAGCACCCCGAAACAAGGTGCTTGAGCGTTCTGTGTTTTGTGATTGAAGTTTGAGCTATTTTAAATTTTTTATAATTAAGTAGTTAATAATATTTGATGCTTTAATTATGATTGTGTGATGATGCTAGTGGGTTGATATGATACATATGCCCTAATCAAGTATTTATTCTCAAGGTTGACAACGTATTTGTGTTAATTGGTGTTGTTTAGGTATTGTTTGAGAGCTAGTCAAAGGGGAAGATAATACATAAGGATTGAGGTATGTATAACTTATATGATGTTAAATGAACACTAGTTGTCATTGATTAGTCAGGTAAAGTGTATAGTCATAACATTAGTGTTTACGACCGTGATGAAAGGCTCATCACACCGTAGTGTAAGGCTCACTACAAGACATAAAATGTCCCAAAATCCAAGGGACAAAGAATAACCCAATACATACTCTAAGGTCGGAGTCTGGATGAGGACACAAGATTACTGTCTCCTTCAAGAAATAGTAGTCTTTATGATCATAGATGGTAAAACATTTTCTTGCGCAGTGACCTCTATGCTAGAAGAGGGGTTACACGTAAATCTATATATTTTATTGTGTGTTTAAATTGCTCATTTTGTCTATATGAACTTAGCAATTTTATCACTAATGAGAAATTGCCTCCGATGGTATAAATTACCTAGGGATGAGAGCCTTGGAGGAGACAGAGGGAGCTACAGTGGATAGATTATATGCTATCTTTATTAGTGGATTTTTTTCTTATTATTTGATTATATATATATATATATATATATATACATATTTGACTTGGATATTATATTGCATGGAAGTGAAACATGGTTAGGTTTTTGGGATTTGGATAATTATTATTTGACAAGTTATTAGTTGAACAATATATTTGTGATTTCTAACAAACTTTGTTGTTGCCTTATAAATAATTATTGCTTCCAATATGCATGTTATACAACTTACTTAATTGTTACTGATAATTCAAACTTACTTTTTTGTTTGGGATTGAGTTTGCATGTTAGTAACTTCCGGTTCGTGTTGGGCTTTTTGGGCGGGGTGCTACATTAGGGGTCACACCCTTAGGGTGGTTGGACAAACTAGAGAACTGTACTGCTGGTCCTGTGGGGGCTAGGATCGATCGAAAGGGGTTCCAAACAAGCGAAAAACATACTAAACGCATGTTGAGCATGGTCTTCACTTCTAACTATGGCATAACAACACCAGAACAATGTAAATAAAATAATTTTCGTAGCTACGTACCATCCAGCACTATTGGCCATGCTATCCATGTTGTGCCCATAGCTGCGAGGCATTCCTAAATTGTTGCCCCAGAGGCTAGGCTGGGGATGTAGGTAGGAGCAACAGTTGTGGTGGTGCAGGCAACCCTGTCTGCTACTACTGGTTCTTTATACTACTGTTGACGCTGATGTTGCTGTTGTTGTGGTCATCTAGGGCATACAACTTCATGATGCCCTATATCACCACACAAAAAGCAGCTCTCTATATCTCTCTATATCTACCTTGGTGTCTCCGGTAGCCGTGTGGGCACAGGGGTACTCTAGGTAATCTCTGTCCTACTGAGCCTGAGTTTGGTTGGGTTTGTTGGGGCTATCTCTGCAACTGCTAGCCCTCGACTGCATACGCCATCACTCTACCATCGATTTGTCTTCGCTGCTGCTACGGGCCCTAATAGTCATGCCCGCACCATCTTTGCTTTTGAGGGCCTGACTGGCCATTGACTCTAGCCTGATGGTGAGATTCATAGGCATGCTCACACTCCAATGCCCTCATGATTGTCTTTGCCAATGTCAATGTTGGACACCGCTGACTTGATAGTGATCCTCAAGCCTGATACGGGATGGGCAGTCAGCTTCTTATCATTTGTGAAATTCCTTAGCACAAACCTCATCAAGGTCAGGAATCGAGCCTGATACTCTCCAATCAGTTTGAGAAATGTCCATGCCAATGCCTCTTATTCCTAAGTTCCATCAGACCAAGATACTTTAACTTTTGGTCTGCAATTTTAGACGTTTATAGTTCATGGTGTTGGTTGTATTCTCCAATTTATCCGGGCTCATTTGAAGCTAGTCTCCAAGCCCCCCATACAAGCCTTAGGAAGTTAAGCGTGTGGCGTAGGTATGTTAGAATATTTTCAGTGACATGCAAGTATACATGGTCGCAACAAGTAATATAATGATAAAATCGAGTATCGTCCCACAGAGAGATGAATTTCCTTAAATTAATTAAAGAAAATAAAATGAAGAACAAAACAAAAATAATTGACTTAACTAAATCTAAATAATAACTTTAAATTAAAAGAGAAGTTAAAATAATAAAACTCGTTCTAGAGTCGAATTTCCCTTAACATGAATTTAATCTTCATCAAATCTTACTCTTATCTTTTATTCCCTCGGATTGTCGATCTAGGATAATTATATGACATGGTGGCTCCCGCTCCTTCATGCTTCTATTATTTTGCCTCAATTTCTACCTCCCGGTGATAATTGATTAATCAACAAAATAATGCATTAAGAATTGCCTTACAATCGCATACGGTGTTGTGTATCTTCCGACCACAACGACAAACAAGTCAAAAGACTCGTCGTATGATGAATTATCAATGACTAATCTAATTAATTTCTCCCAAAATCTAATTAAACCTCATGATCTAAGAAATAGGTGATCAATCTACTCTTAGCATTAAGAACATGACAATTCAAACAATCCGATTGAATAAAAGAGTAAGAGCTTGAAATAAATTCAATTAAATCATGTTAAGTTCCATTCTTCTCTAGAACGAAATAAAAGACTACTCCATAATAAAAATAGAAAACAATATAAAGAAGAAACTAATTTTTATTATGAAAGAAAAAGAATTACAAAAACTAAAACTACTTCTTCTACTACACTCTGAAGCCAAGAGATGAGATATGATAACAACAAATGACCACCCCTTTATATAGAAGTGGAGATACAAGAATTCGAAGAGGGTGTTCACAAATCGACGTAGTCTAATTAATTATAATGTCCCTTCAAGTTTCCAACTGTTCGACTCCATTGAACACCATGAATTGTAGCCATTGGGTGGGGCCAAGTGTCATGACCAATCAAATCCAAAGCTTAATTTATTCATCTTTTTCTGCATTGAAACACCAAAATTAAGCATATCTAATAAAATATTAATTAACTAGAATATAATGAAAAATATCACTAAATTAATAATGTTTATACCCGAGAAGTACAAAATCATATTAAAAACATGGGTAAATATTATATATTTTAAACACTTAACACACCCCCAAACTTAAACTTTTGCGCGTCCCGAGCAAAATATCATAACAAAGAAAATTTTACTACACAAAAATACTTAGTCCCCATTATGTTCTCATATGATTCTCAATCAAACCCTCAAGAGTCAACAAGATGTCAATCAAATCAGAAATTCCCTTTCATCAATCACATCCAAAAGAAAGCTCTCTGTGTGTGTGTAAGATAGTCCATTGGCTTATCATTCTCATCTGCAACCAAGAGAATACAATCAAGTACATGCTTAAATATGTTTACCTTTCGCTCCCATCTCCACTAATGTAGGTAATGCCAATTAATGGAATCAATAGGTCTTTATAGGTTGTAACGGGGCCAGGGGCTAGGGACCAAAAATCGGATAAATAAGATAGAAAAATCAGAGGCTAATATGCACCCTAGAATTAAAAATCCTTTCTAAATCCTGACATACATGTACAACAAATCCCCAAGCAATATGACACAAACTTCCTTAAATGTAGTATCGAGTTGACCCAATATAAGAACTAACTTTGCTTTGATTTTCCATTGACTACCTACTACTTTTTCTTTTTCTCTTTTCTTTCAAACCAGTGGAAGACTCTTGCTTCATCTTGTATTTACTGGTGGAGGATCATTGCCTCATCTTTTTCTTTTCTTTTCTTTTTCTTTGTTTTTCTTCTTCTTTTTTTTCTTTTTTTTACAAAGCAAAGTGCCAGGAAAGTCCACACTATTCACTCAATCACCACTCTATAACACGCAATGCCTTCCCTCTATACTACTCAAAGTTTCATCCTTGTTAGAATTTAGAACGATTTCAAAACACTAGGGTGCTAGGACTCAAGCAGCAAGATATATTTTCAATAAAAAGGCCAAGGCTAAAATAAGGGTAATCAAACAAATATGTATAATAAAGGCCATGAAATTGTGTACAGAGGATAATTTATATTAGGTAGGCTTGAAGAAAGGCCCAGACTCATCAAAAAGAAATGCCTATATCATTTTCCATCAACATGGCAAACCAAATATTTCGCCTCGAAAGTCGCTAGGGCAAATTCTAAAAGTCATGACCATCATGTACAATCCATATTGCAAAACATTCATTGAAATCATCTAAACCAAAGGATTGTGAAAATATTATAAGGTAGAGAACCAACTCTCAAATGCAATCTTTTACTCAGTTCATCCCTCATATCAATTAATCAAGTTTTCCCAAGAAAGGTAAGACTAATTCACATGTATCTATCATTGAACCAAGAGACTAAAATACCATTGCATAATAAAATTTTTATACTAAACTATATATATATGTATATCAAAATCTAAACACGAGTCAAGCATGAAAAATATGCATAAAATTAAGGCATCACCCCCAAACTTAAACTAAACATTGTCCTCAAAAATAAAAATAAAGAAAAAGAAGTGAAAGAGAACTCCCTCATTTCAATTAGTTGGTGGATGATTATCATGAATAACTGAATTTGGACTTGACCCATGCTTCATTGACTTTAAATGATCGATCCCCTTGTTCAGTCTTAATTTTAATTGCACAATATGGAAAAAACTTTTGTCCAGGAGAAAATGACCAGCAACCACACCAGATGCCATGTTTGTCTGCTATAGTCCAAGCAATAGCTGACTTGTGATCTTTTAGTATTCTAATCAGCTTCTCTTTCTGCAATATAGTTAGCTCTGAAGATATAATAATAGGAAGAGTGTCATTAAGCCCTAAGAAAATATACCTGAGATGTTTTGGAAGTTGCTTTAGCTCCAAAATAGGTGGTACTTCAACTGATGGCAGCAATCTGTGGAATGGTAGATCTAAGGTTTCCACAATTTTGAATCGTCGAGGCAAAATTGGTTGTGAATCTAATACTTTAACCATCTCATCCACATCAATATCTTCTTCACAAAGAGAATTTATGGCTTTATGTAATGAATTACTAAACTGATCCCCTTTGCATCCGAGTAAGCTAACCAATGTATTGAGTTCATGTTCGTTATTTGGTTTTTCATCTTTTTCCTTAACTTCATTGGGCTGAACTGGTTCCTGTAAAGTAATACCACTCTGGGTTGTTATAGCTTTGCAATGCTCTTGACCATCATTCCTTGGTTGTTCTGGTTGGCTAGGAAGTACACTCTTGGGTCGCTCACTTGGTTCCTTGTTTAATTGCACCATAACTTGTTGCATAAACTATTGTTGTTGTTGTTGCTGATTCTGCATAAATTGTTGCATAGTTTGTTGCATGGAATTGAACATTTGGATCAAATCCGGTTGTTGTTGTTGCTGAAAAGAAAGTGAAGGGGGTTGATAATGTTGTGATGGTGGTGGTGGATTATTGGGGACAGCAACCGATTGTGGAGAATTATTCCATGAAAAATTGGGGTTATTGCACCAGCCCGCATTGTAGGTGTTGGAATAGGAATTGTTGTTCCAAATAAAGTTGCCTACGTAATTAACTTGATCTGTTGCACATTGACCTGTAAAATGTCCTTGTCCACACCATTCACACCTTGGTTCTACAGCTTTAACCTGTCTCTGTATATGAAGAATTTGAACTTCATTAGTTAAAGCACTGACCTGAGCAGATAAAGCAGTAAGTGCATCTAATTCTAAAACTCTGGTAGTCCTCCATGAATGCATGGCTTCTTCCTCTATTGGTTCTTGTGCTCTTCTTCTAGCGGCACACAAGTTTCTCAAAGTCCTTTCAATCTTTGAATCACAAGAAGACAAGGGTGACCGTACTAATAAACAAATGATAATAAATAATAGAAGGAAGAAGACAATGATATAGTTTATTTTTTCCTTTTTTTAAAAAATATAATCAGACACTAAAATCTAAAAAGAAAAGAAAAACACTCAAAATTCTAATCCTAAATTAATTAAGAAAATTCGATCTCCCCGGCAACGGCGCCAAAAACTTGTTCGAATGATTTTCAGTGACATGCAAGTATACATGGTCGAAACAAGTAATATAATGATAAATTCGAGTATCGTTCCCACAGAGAGATGAATTTCCTTAAATTAATTAAAGAAAATAAAATGAAGAACAAAACAAAAATAATTGACTTAACTAAATATAAATAATAACTTTAAATTAAAAGAAGAAGTTAAAATGATAAAACTCGTTCTAGAGTCGAATTTCCCTTAACATGAATTTAATCTTCATCAAATCTTACTCTTATCTTTTATTCCCTCGGATTGTCGATCTAGGATAATTATATGACATGGTGGCTCCCGCTCCTTCATGCTTCTATTATTTTGCCTCAATTTCTACCTCCCGGTGATAATTGATTAATCAACAAAATAATGCATTAAGAATTGCCTTACAATCGCATACGGTGTTGTGTATCTTCCGACCACAACGACAAACAAGTCAAAAGACTCGTCGTATGATGAATTATCAATGACTAATCTAATTAATTTCTCCCGAAATCTAATTAAACCTCATGATCTAAGAAATAGGTGATCAATCTACTCTTAGCATTAAGAACATGACAATTTAAACAATCCGATTGAATAAAAGAATAAGAGGTTGAAATAAATTCAATTAAATCATGTTAAGTTCCATTCTTCTCTAGAACGAAATAAAAGACTACTCCATAATAAAAATAGAAAACAATATAAAGAAGAAACTAATTTTTATTATGAAAGAAAAAGGAATTACAAAAACTAAAACTACTTCTTCTACTACACTCTGAAGCCAAGAGATGAGATATGATAACAACAAATGACCACCCCTTTATATAGAAGTGGAGATACAAGAATTCGAAGAGGGTGTTCACAAATCGACGTAGTCTAATTAATTATAATGTCCCTTCAAGTTTCTAACTGTTCGACTCCATTGAACACCATAAATTGTAGCCATTGGGTAGGGCCAAGTGTCATGACCAATCAAATCCAAAGCTTAATTTATTCATCTTTTTCTGCATTGAAACACCAAAATTAAGCATATCTAATAAAATATTAATTAACTAGAATATAATGAAAAATATCACTAAATTAATAATGTTTATACCCGAGAAGTACAAAATCATATTAAAAATATGGGTAAATATTATATATTTTAAACACTTAACAAGGAACACTGTTCCTAACACCTTAGCCTAACCTTAGTGGGCCTAATTTGTCATATTGGTCTATGGGCCAACACTTGACAAATTTTTGTCGAACCCCTTAATGTATCAAGCATAATGTTCTAAATTTAAGCCCAATTGGACATTGTTTGATCCATCCAAAAATTCATCCCATAAAGCCCGATTGATTAGGTATTGTCAAGTTTAAGAATGAATATTCACTAACTGTATCGGAACCTCTAAACCCTCATTAAGCTACCTAATGAGATTCAGCAAGCAACATAATTATGTTAATTAAGTATGATAGTGTGTACATGTGTTGAATCCTTGTCTTGTTTTGCACGTCAGTATGATCCGAATGTGTTTCGTGTTTCATCTTTTATTAGGATACACAGAGTGAGCTCGTCAAGTTAGAATGTGAAGTTCAACTCATCCAGATCTATAGGAGTCCTTTGTTTCACCTTTTTCTTGATTCATTGGGAATGGATTTCATCGAATTTAGATGATAGAATGGTATTAGTGGCATATGATTGGACTCATTATTACTGAGCCATTTAGTCTAATTTTTTAAAGTATAATAAAGCTTCAAAGATGAGATCCCTGGATAGTTTTAAAATCTGAAATTTAGAAACATATTTTAAGATCCCTACTGTAACAACTCGACCCAAAGTGCCAAATGATAGACTAAATCATCTCTTCAAAAGCTTGGTTAACTAACTTAAACATCATTATGCACATCCTCACTTATAAACTAGATCTTATACCAAGAGGTATTGGATGTAGGACTAAGTTGAGGGATCTCACAATCCACCCACCTTAGAAAATTCACTCTTCAGAGTTCCTATACTTGCCCTGTGTCTATCCGCCTAGCCCACATCCTACTTGAACCTACCTCACGTCCCTATCCAGCCCACCATCCAATATGATCTTGGATTGACTTAGATACTAGTTGTAATGAGTACAACATGATGGGCTAAGCCATCCTTTCAAAAGCTTGGTTAACCAACTTAAAGATTATTTTGCACTTCTCCACTAATAAGTTGGATCTTACACTATGAGGTATAAGATGTAGGACTAAGTTGAGGGATTTCACACCCAACCAAACCTATTATAATATATTTGAGGGTTTTGACAATTTTACTTATGTGTTATATGTGCTTATCGTGCCAAACGAATTGTTGTCATGTTTAGTGCACCGTCTTATAGTGTGACATTGTCGTGATCATTGTGCCAGTTCGTTTGATTGTTCGAGAGTGCTTAGCGTGCCCCTCATCCTCTACTTAATGCTATGTGAGTACTTCTGAAGTTGTAGCACTCTTATCCATGTGTATGAGATGACCCATGTGCTAGCTTGGTGTCATTTGTAATTATTTTCAAACCAGTAATCAACTTGTTTGATTACTAACGACTTTCTTATATATATGTAGGTGAGGTTCCTTGGTGATGGTAGGTGTCACAAGGGTCAACGTAGGGTTTAAAATTTTCACCCTAACCGCCTCCGTGCGGCATGTTTCCCCTCCCTGGAAACACCAGCCAACACCACCTCCGCACCCACCAATGTGCTGTGGTGCACAGCGGCCTCGGACCACACACTTGTGAATACCGCACGAACCCAGTCCCGGTACCGCGCCCAGCTACAAGCGCCACTAGCACCGGTATCAGGCTACCAGCGATTGTACCGAACACACACCAATCACCAAGCTGCAGTGACTACGCGTCCCACGTACCGATCACCCATCTCGGTACCAATAGACCTCGGAATCACAGGTCTAACCCCGGTGGCCAAACACGACGCATACGCCACAAGAATTACAGGAACTCGACTCAACCTCTATTCCACTAGTATGAATACAGGATATACAAGTGTCTACACCTAGACTACTTGCCGGTCATGGACATGCAAACCCCACGACCGTGCCTCTCGACCCTCACTCGACAGGACTTCACCCAACCCTCGGCTCACCGCGCAGGGTTGCCGAACAACTGGTATGTGAGCCTTGACCCTAAAGGCGGACGTCGACTACCCCGGTAGTCCCCCTTGAAGTTCCAGACCGCCCCTCGGCCTGACTGCAGTAACCCCAAGGCATCCCCTTGCCCGGCCAAGTTTCTCTCCTCCACCAAGATCACTCACACACACTTCACATGTTGTTCTCCTCTTGTCTGATCTCTACATAAGGATGGCACCTCCTTATATAGACATCCCGGCCTTAGTGTGACACCTCATCAGCTTGCATCCTCACCATCGAAGTCTTGATCAACGGCTCCCATCCTCCAAG
Organism: Piper betle; assembly: GCA_033002965.1. Classification (NCBI taxonomy): domain Eukaryota; kingdom Viridiplantae; phylum Streptophyta; class Magnoliopsida; order Piperales; family Piperaceae; genus Piper; species Piper betle. The sequence continues at coordinate 35,876 of JAURVB010013820.1, read as the reverse complement.
CCTTGTCATCGACCCCCTTGGTGTTCCAGCAGAATTACCAGAAAGACCCACCCTTGGGTGTGGCGCAAATGCCTCATCAACTTCCTGGATGTGGCACGGTCGCCTGGCTCGACCCAGCGACCCCAATACCGAACCCTGGTCCGTCTGTTCCACAGCACCCATGCGCGTGCACGATAACCCCTACCGCAGCTTGGCTCGGTCACCCGCACACCTGCGCACCCGCGACTACCGCATGTCGCACGGTAGTACCCGGCCCTGGCGCCCAGCACGCTCGGTCAGTGGTGCTCGGTCACTAGCACCCTACGCATCCGGAACCCGCAACTTCTATCCGCACATGATGCTCGGTAGAACGTCCCGGCTGCGCCTGACCCGTCACGCACCTGGAACCCGCACCACGCTCAGCACACGATAGCGGTGCTCGGTACTCGTTACCGATCATGTCCGCTACCCAACTGCTATCGGTACTGCCCGATATCTCGCCCGGTACAGCAACTCGCCCGATAGACCCCATGCACCACGATGCACTTCACACTAACACGGAAATATGCTCGGTAGATTGTTCACCACTCGGATAGCACCCTACCCGACTTGGACGCGGGAATGCTAGGAACAACCGCCAAACCCTAGCTCTCGTCCGTCCCACGAGCTAAACCCCGTAACAGTAGGCATAGGCAGACAGATTGGAGGGCTCATGGCATGGAATCATGCTTTTGCTGTGGTGATGTTTATTTATGTGGGGCAATAGTATGATGTTATAACTTTGTAAGACTAAGAGGGCATGTACCATGGATAGCATTTTGTAGCATGTGTGTGGGAGCTTGAGTTTGAGTTTTTATCTGTGTGTGTTTTACGTTTCATTACTATTATTGTTTCTATTGTTGTGCAGGGTGATAATTTTGGAAAATTATCTCACAATAGTCTATAGGGTTGCGAACAAGCCACCAAGTCCCAAAACTGATATTGGAGCTCATAAGGTACACTGAACTTATTTTGTTGCAGCTTACTGGTCACAATTACTTATTACTATTCGGGCTTGAGACTCTAGTACTTCAAGAATACCCTATTATAGTAGTTATATTTAGTGCATATGCGAGGTATATGGAACTGATAACTATGACCCCTGCGACTCTATCCTTGCTACTCCAAGGAAGACATCTAAATGATGTTAACATTTTTGGAATTTATGTGCTATGAATGTTTGCTAGTTGAAGGCCAATTAACCTTTCTATTTTGATTATTAAGCACATGTTTAGATGTAGGAATCAAGGAAGATCCGGCTTGCCATATGTTCGGATGTTGATTGCCATGTTTTTGAAGAGATGGAGAGAATTCAATAGATGTTGTGAAGTCCCGGTTCGAGTTGTGAACATTGGACCTATTGAGCCTTAGTTGGCCTCCCGAAACAACAAAAGGTCTTGGATAAAGCCTAATTGTCCCAATAATGTTGAAGAGGATGAAGATGCTTAGCGAGAATGAGAACTCAATAAAGCCCTAGATGCAATTAATGCAATTAGGGAGTCCGATTTGGAATTGGTTGATGATAGGCATATGAAAGATATTTTCATAGCCAAAGAGATTCCATCACAGCAGAATGAGCACGATAGTTTAGCTGATCACTTTGCTTAGTTAAACACTCGATTGGACTCTATGGATGCTCAAATGATGAGTCATAATGAGCAATTGGGAGTGTTTAATAAGCGAATTAGTAAGTTGGATGATTGACTAGTTCGAATGGAAATGATCCAAGAGAGAATGATTTGGGATTTCTGTGCTGCTTATTCCATACCTTTAAGAGGTTATCACTTTGCATACCACATGGATGGCACCCCTTGGAAAGATTAGATAATAAGTTTTATTTTTTCTTATGTACTTAGTGTCCTTTTGAGACGACAAAGGGAGAGAAATGATATTTTAGGATTTGTCGATTGCAATGCAGGGGAGTGATAATAAATGTAGAGAGAGTGTTTGTTTTATTTTCGTCATGTCATAAGTCAGGATATTTTGTTTATATTTGAGGCGTATGAAAATGTTAATGCTTTCTTGTTGCGAAAGGACTTGTTATGAAACACACATGGCTATTGTTTTCTCCTAGTGTTAAGGGCACTTGTTGGTTCTAAGGAGTTAATGTGGTGAAGATGAACTTTGGTGCTTGCTTTATATGGATTAGCTTAAAATTGTGTTATAAATTACATATGTTGTGTCAACAAAAAGGAGGAGATTTGTTAAGTCTTGAACTTGTGTATTTCAAATGTATTTTGGATTTTAATGATGAAACATTGATCCTGTTGATTGCATGATAATTCACTCTAAGATAAGGTTCAGATGAATTAGAACAATATTATTAAAAATTAAATTTCATATGGAATAATTCTAAAATATTGTAATATTTTGGATTAATCATGGAATTCAACATAGCGCTTGTTGGATTTGGACATGATCTCGGTCTAGGTGTTGTACATTTGTAAAGTTGAAAGCCTTGGTAGACTTCTTGAAGGCCGGAAAGTGAAGTGAAGCTTAAAGCTTTAAATGTATTGAGCAAGTTTTAATTTAAACTTGAGGGGGGAATTATGTAGGAGCCTCAACATTAATTACTCAAGTAGTTGGATGGTGCATCAAGGTAGAGCTATATAAAAAGCGCTATGCAAGAAGAACAAGCTTTTTATTCAAATGTGTTTGAAGTGTTCTAAAGTGAGAGTTTAGTTCGAAAAAAGGTTTAGAACTTCATTGGGTAGAAACAAGCATTCAGATAAAGCTTGATTCTTCAAACTAAGGGCTCAAAGAGATCAGGTAATACTTGGTGTATTTTATATCTATTGTCTTGTAAAGATCTTGTTGATCTTGAAAGGGCTATTTGTGAACTAATCTTTTGTGATTGGTATGTGAGAGTGGTGTGTGCTTACACTATGGGCTTCGTACACTTTGGGTGTGAAGTGTGGTTCGGTGATGTAATTAATTGCAAGTGTTTAGTTCGGCTTGTAGGTTGAGCAAGAAGTCAAAGGGTGAAAGGCAAGCGTGATTTGTGAAACAAATTCGGGGGACTTTGATAAAGGATAGGTGGTTGTGAAACACTTGGGTCTTGTGAAGGACAAAGGGATCGTACACTTAAGTTGTAATACATTTTACATTTGTCCATAATAAAGCATATAAGAATCGTAGGATACACTAATATAGAAGAGAGGATATACTAGTTAGGAACCTCTTAAAAATTTTGCTGTTTGATTTCTTGTCTTTACTCTTTTGTGCTTTAATTTGATTTGTCTTGTATACAAATTGTTACAACTTGTTTGATTGGACTTGGTCATCAACACTTGTTTGATTATTTGTATATAGCTACTTAAAGTTTTTTAAGTATTTTTATAGGACAAGCTTTTTGAGTTATCATATTTTGGTGTTAATTGATTTGTTAATTGTTTTGGTTTTCCAATGCAAACCAAAACTTTTTTTACTGGGTGACTCAGTCGTTGCACTATCGTGCCGCCATAGTGCTTCTGCCTCGGCTATTGCCACCTCCTCTCGGCTTTGCCATTACACCACTGCCTTGGTTTCCGCTGCCGCTGCCTCCCCTCACTCGATCAGGTTGCCGTCTCATAGCCTTTGGAGCTCCGTCGCGCTGCTTCCACCCGCTCAACCACGCCGTCGCACCACCGCCTCTGGACCTCCGCCGCATCGCTGCCTGTGCCACCAGCTCACACCACCGACTCGGCCATCACACTACCCGTCCAGCCTCCCCACTGCTCCATGTGCAGCACTACCTCAGCTATTGCACTGCTCCCCCTCCGGCCACTCTGCTATTTCACTACCTGCAACACTGCCTCAGGAACCGTACCACCTTCTTTGATTGCCCACTGTGTCGATGCCAAAGCGACCGGCTCTACCGTCACATTGGTGCTGCTCGCGCCGCCTCTGACAGCCTCTACCGCCTCACCACTGCCCCGCTGCTCATGCCTCCTCCAACAGCCCCTGCCGCCTCTCCACTGCCCCGTTACCCACCTTCTCCACCATGCTACCTCTGGCCCCCCCTGGCGCCGCTCCACTGGGTCATCACCCAACCACTCCACTTTGCCTTTTCCAGTTGCATATTAGAACATATTTTCATTAGAACATACTTTTATAGAATATAAAAGTATATATATAGTCTATAAATCTATACATAAAATATATTAACTCTAGACCAATCTTAATATGGAGTTATTGAATATATATCATATTTTAAAAACTCAAAGCTAGGATTTGACTCGACATTTTATGAAGTGGAATGGACTCGAGTCTACTCCAAGAAGACCGGAGTCATATATATTAAAATATTAATTATTTAAATAAAAAGATATATGAAATTATTGACACTTGAAATTGAAAAATACATAATATATACTACTTAAAAGATATTGATTCAGCCAATCTAAAATAAAAATAATATATTTTGACAACTTTTATTATATGACTTAGGGAGCCAATTACTAGATCAAGTCATTCAGTCATAATGGAGTCATCCATAGAGTTTGGCTTAGCAAGCCATAAAGTCGAGTTAACCTGAGAAGTTTTTGAATCAAAAAAGAGTTTAAAAACTATTATATATACTATTTTTATATGATAAAAAGTACTTTGAGAGTTCTCTCTGTTGTTCTAACTTCTCATCACGATCCCATGAAGTAATCCTCAATTTGGGTTGCTTGGGCTGCTTATAGACTACCTTGAAAGGCTTGAAGTGAACACCAATATAATCAAGGAAGCAGCCTGACTTGCCATAGAAGCCCACAATGATGCCTCCCAACACCGGAGGGGAGCAGTGCATGCCTTTCTCCCCTCCAAATGGTTAATATTTTCTCATATTTGTCTCAAATTTCAGTGATTTGATGACACAAGGGTAGTGGCATGCCCCTCCATATCCACTTATGGAGATGAGAGTCTCATGAGCATAGTTGAACATGATCTGCAAAACAATGTAAGATGATGTGAGAAAATTATTCTTCATAAAATTAAATCCTTTATCACAATTATGATCATGGTGTCTTTAATCTGCCATCCTATCACATATATACCCTAAAATGAGCAGGTACTATAAAAAAATAATGAGATGAAAGAGGCAACGTTGACAAATTTACCCAAGTTACAAAGCCATTAGAAACGCGGTTTAGTATGATCTGTGGTAAAGTATATACGAAATGGTCACCCTTCTTAATATCTTGAATTTTTGGAACAAATGCTAAACCATCTAAAATATTAACTGGTCCTGTTTTAAATCCTGTCAAAGGTATATAGGTCGGAGAAATATTAATTTATTCTGTGTTTATAAATTTTTATTTTTTATTTTTTTGGGTTAAACCAAGGGTGGAGCCCAACTTGGATATGATTGTGTCTGGTTAAGGGTATGCCAGGGGTGTGGGGTGCCCATGAATTTTTCAAATTTGTAAAATTTTTGAACGTGTAAATTTTTGGATTGATTGGGTCTGAGTTTTTTTAGATAGGGTTGGACTTGAGGGAGATTTTTGGCGTAAAAGTTACGTAACAAAAATCATCCCTCTCCCACGTTATAAACTCCAGACTCATTTCCTTTCTCCCCACCGTCTTCTATTCCTCCTCTAGTTTTCCTTCCTTCTAGGTTTTCTACTTCTTATTTTTAGTTGTTGTTAGTTCATGTTCATGGCATGCATCTGAGCTATGATGGGTATGAATTGATCTACGTTTGGAAAATTTTTTTATTGCTGTTGAGTGCCGTGATTGATGTTTGGGATTTATTTATTTTTAATTGATCTTTATATAATGTTCTATATTTTCTGTCGTTGCTCTTGGTTTGCATCGTCATACATGTGGGGTTGGTTTGTAGCACCGTGCTGTTGGCATAGTTGTTAATTTGTTTATTTGTTCAATTGGTTCTTTTGTTGATTAATTGATGCGTGGGTCATCAATAGATGCTGTTGGGATCTCTTTGTTTAGGTTAATACCTTCACGCATGATTATAATTGTTTATAATTGCAAGAGTCGATGGGGCTCTCTACTCACTCGTTTTTGGTTTGCGTTCTTCCTGCGGCACTGTCGTCGGCATGTCGGCCATGCGCTTGATGGGTAACGTTTTGTAATAATTTTTTTGGTTTCTGTATTTTAGTTTTAATCAAGTCCTGATCAGTAGATGTTAATAGCAGAATGTTTTGAATCGGTGTTTAAGTGAGTTGTGAAGTAATTCTGAAGTTGGTATATGAGATATGATTTGATTAAAGCTTATGTCATTGATGTTAGGTTAATCTCACATCAGTTTCGGAGATAATTGGTGACTTGTATATAAAATAAGGAGAAAACTTTACTCTTTGACCTAGTTTTTGGATTAATAAAGACCCATAACACCTATTGCAAGTCCTGGGGCCTAGGTATGTTGTACGTAGCATGTATGAGGGGGAGATGATTTAGTACTTCATTATAGCAGGTGTGAGGAGGAGATGATTTGGTATGAAGTCATATGTCTGTCGGCCCAAATTTGAGTCTCTTAAAACTTCACTATAACATATCTCTTCAAACTTTACTATACCTTATGGACCTAATGACTTGCATATAGGGTAATGAGATAACCTTATTTATTGAGCTAGTTTTTTGATTAAGAGAGTGATATTTATTGCAAGTCCCTTTTAAGGGCCTATAGAACCCAATAATTTAGGCTTATAAAGAGTTAATTGGTTGTTCCACTAGTTCTGTGTTGGGGTTGTTGATGTGAGATGCTTATAATCAATGGATTTTTATAGGCTAGCGATGAGGTCCTACATATAGATTTGTATATTTATTGGAGATGATTCAACATTAGCAGTAGGCATCAGACACATATAGCTAGCTACTAATGCATGGATCAAAAGTTGTTGATTATTATTGGGTTTATCTTAGATGAGACATTAATATTATTGTCAATCCAAGATTGGGTGTTATTATATATTAAATTAGCTTTGTCTTGCAATGTTATGTGTGTGCTAATAACTATTTGATATGAATTTATGTATATACATATCAATGGGTGGATTAACTACCTGACATATAGTTCCCAAATTAATTTAATTGGGTTGCCCCTTGCATGTGGCCTGGTCCTGTTAATTATTTTTAAGAAGATTAGAACTTGTCTAAGTCATGTTAACATCTAATTAGTATAATAAGTCTCAAACGTGGAATTTATATATGTTCAAACATAATTTGGTTACATAAATAATTAAGCAGGGTATTAACTTGATTGTGTGCCAGGCCAGTTGTGGATTTGGATTGTTAATCCTTGTTTATTTGGTTTAGATGAATAATTGGGTGCATTCTTGGTTCATTATATATATACCATATATGTATATAAATGAATATATATTGATTTCGCTAATATGTACAAAGTACATATATTTTAAAGAAATTTGTTTATAAGTCAATACAGTCGTGCAGGACACATGTTGGGCTCAGCTTAAATATACGATGGGAGGTAGATGCCAAGTTGTATTTATGGGTTCCTAGGTCCAAGGAACCATGCCACCTACTATGTACTCAAAAGCCAAAGTCTGGTTAAGGAGACTGGCTTATTATCTGTACGTCGGACAACATTGAGTGATCACTAATGATAGATCTCTACTAAGGAGGCCACTCTGTTAAAATGGGAGTCAGATGTAAGTATTGTGTTTGTTCGTGTTAATTTATTTAAGTTTGCTATGGCTATAATACTTAGTGTTTCTATCACTAAAGCGAAATTACTTATTTAAGTGTGTGCTTAGACATTTGAGTTGGTGGGCTTGGAGGGGGATAGTCGGCCAACTCTGTTATAGACTTATCTCAGTAGACTTAATTATGCTTATTTATTTTTTTATGGGGCTTAATTACATGATAGTGGAATTGACTTCTTTCTTGGAATCATTTTAATAATTTGGCTTAGGAATTGGCTTCATGTTTATTTATCTACTTAGCATGGTCATTCTAATTCTGGTATTGCATAAATAAATTATTTTTCTTTCATGTAACTAATTTTGCTTAATTGCATGATATATCTTTGGTAAAGAAGCTTGTCGTAATTAATTAAAGGGTTAGTGTTACAATTCAAGGAATCTAATTTAATTTTATTATCTCAAGAAGCTAGTTCTTTCAGTCCTTATGTAACACCTGGCTCAAACTCTAATCTGGCGGCACGTTAGTATTTGTATTTTTACCACCTAATACACCGTTAATAATTCACTTGTATATATGAGGGTGAGTGTTGGAGTAAATATTATAAATAGTAAACCATGTAAAATTCATCAATTTCGATTATTTTACCTTATCCTCGCTACCGCCGTTTGCTCCGTGTTTTCCACGCCAAACCGAGCATCCATTTGCACTGTATTCGACTTGAATTGAGTAGATAGCAAGCCCATGGCGCAGCAGTATTTTCCAACTTGAGGTGAAATGGCCATCATCCCATGATCCCATCCTTTCCCACCTCCACCCCCACTGCCCAACTTCAACAGGTCTTTCCCAGTATTCATTCTGCACTACCAGCACAACACGCAATTTAACTGGTAAAAAAATCTATAAAAACCAGCATTTAGCTTATACAGACATGTATATATGTGTCCAAGAAATCACTAATACTTTACCTAGAGAAGTTTGTAGCTTGTGGCTAGTTTAAGTTTTAACTGATGTGATACTAACTAATCTTACCATTGTATACAGGCCTTGGGAAGTTTCTTCTTAGGGAAGGTTGGAAGGAGGAAATTTGGTTAAGGATTTCAAAAGCTAGTTGATAAGTTATATAAAGCTTAAAGATGTCTTTGGTCTAATCAGGCGTTACTTTCATTTACCTACTTGTTCCTAATTTCTATGAATATATGCTCATGATCAATTACCTGACCACTAAAATCGAAATATTCCATCTTTTTAATTTAATCATACATCTCCCAATAAAATATTTTTGCTGATATTATTGAAGCATTTAATCATACATCAACCGGAGCTGGCCGCCACTGGCAAGGTCCAGCCAACTGTGTCCGGCGGCGGCCAGATCTGGCCACGCCTCAAAAAAAAAAAAAAAAAAAAAATTGGCCTCAGTCGTCGGCAGCCAAGCCCGTCCAGCCGGCCGTGGCCGGAACTTAGCCTGAACATTTAGTTTTCATGAACATCTTTTATTTTTGAACTGATGTGACACTAACCCAATATGATGCTAATATCAGATTACTTTGTTGTCTTCAAATGAGTATGAAGAATAAGTTACCCTTCATGGAGTTACAACTTGAACAAAACATTTACTAATCAACATTTCCCCATGTTCAAACCAAATCCTTACAAATAATGAAAGAAATGAAGCAACATCAATGTTTCATAATCAACAATTTCTCATAGACCGACTGGCCACCTTAAAAACAACGAAAAATGCTCCAATTGCATGGGCAACACATTGGTGCCACAACATAAGGTTGGCTGAAACAAATCCCAACATGATTGAGCTCTGGGTGGTTGACAATGAATACCAATTGCATCAAGATAAATTCCAGACCTGCCATAAAAACCCACAATCTTTCCTCCCAATGATGAAAGAGCCCCTCTCCATATGGCCCATATGTTCTCTCGTTAGTACGAAATGCGAGTGATGTGATCACACCCCCAATTTGTTGCGAATTCCCCCATGTTCCACTCACTCCAACCAAGAACTCCTCTGGGTCTCTCAAATTAATCTGCACGACAGCCCATTGATCATTGGATTGGACAAGTTAGAGAAAACCCGTATCCAAATTTCTTCTAAACAAACGATAAAACAAATAATTGTTCCCTCCACAAGCTAGGCGAAAGTGGCAAACACCTATTTGTTCGAAAAAAACACTCTTTAAGGACATTGACTATCATTGGCAGGCAACTTGGACTAGCTAGGTACAATCAATAATACGAAAGCACGAAATGATCAGCTATTTTAGGTAATCAAGTTACAAAAGTATGAAAAATGAATATCAATTTTGTCAGCATATTAATTTGAAATTATTCGCAAATTGTGAGCAGCGGTTACAAAGTGTTTTATTTTATTATTATGTTTACTAGTAGGTGTGATATACACAAAATTATCCACGTCCTATACCCATTGAGATAAAATTTAGTGTATTAATAGACAATGTGTTTATAGATCTTCATCTTCGGTTAACTGCTTTAAAGAAATTACTTAAACCCATCAATTTTAACATGGGCTCGATCGTTGTAATTAGTTATTTGCTTGCTGTGTTTTGGATTCAAGAGCGTAGTAATATGGGAGTCTGATTCAATCAGGTTTGTTATAGTAAATATCTATTTTCCATATAAGCTTAAGAAAGCTTTTAGATTTATATATATATAAATCAGAAGGTTTGACGATAAAGGTAATTTCATTAATTAGTTTTAAAAAATATAGCCCTACGAGTTGAATGGTTGGCTAGATTTACTTTAAACTTCACCAGGCAAAGTTTCCATTTTGATCAAAAGTAATATGCAAAAGAAAAGGTTTGGGATCATCAACATTTCTACAAAGAATGGGAACACAAGCAGCTTACTGTCTGTGTTTCAGTGCCACCAGGTCCTCCATGTCTGCGATCCGAATATGAAGTTCCATTTTCACATACAAAATCTGTATGAAGTCAACGACTACTCCATATCGGATCACCATCTGCCTAATGTCACCAATATGCTGATCATCCCAAGCAGATCCACCATTTCCACCACAGGGGCCATTATTATTGTCCATCTTCGCCATCAAAAAATGGAATTAGATGAGCATACTTGCAATTGATTAGCAATAAGGAAGAGGAATAGAACCCATGATGTGTTATAAGTAGAAGATAACCAGCATATTGTCATCAATAAGAGGGGGGAGAATTAATTAAACTTTATCAGAAAAAATATTTTTCCTATATGTATTCACCAATTTGAATGAAAAAGAAAAAAACTTTCCACTAAAAAATAAGAGAGATTCCTTACCGGAAATTGCCAATTTTCTTCTACTGAGGTTGATGATAGTAAGGAAGACAATGTGCAGAACTTAAATAGCCGGAAGAAAGATGGAAGCGAAAAATTGGTAGCTAGAGGGAGCTGATATTGAAAACTCATATATAACACACTTGTTCTCGTTGACTTGGAAAAATATGGCTTCTGACTAATTCCATCCGATCTGTAAAATATAAAAATTGCCGCAGAACATTCATGGTGCCTTCTTCATGGTTGTTCAATGTAATATAATTGGAGTTATGTATTAGTTATGTATTCCAAAGGAATCAGATTCACGATTGTCTGTTTTTAAAAAATTTTTTTTTAATAAAACAAAAAAAAGAAAACTCAAATATACCACACATGTTCTCATTGACTGCAAAAAATATGGCTTCTGACTAATTCCATCCGATCTGTATAAAAATATAAAAATGGTAGTAGAACATTAAAAGTATGGCTTCTTGATGGTATTTCAATCTTAATTTAATTGGAGTTATGTATTAGTTATGGATTCCAAAGGAATCAGATCCACGATTGTCTTGTTTTTCTTTTAAAAAACAAATACAAAAACAAAATAACTTGGTTGGCACTCGAAAAGTGCAAGTTACCTTTCAGGTGCACATTTTGTAGGAAACATTGTTACGTACGAATGAAAATAACCCGTTAAGGGGTAAGTTATAGAATTAACAAGTTTTTTTGTGGTAGTTATGTATTGGTTATTGGGTAGTTAATTATAAGGCATTAGGCCCTTCACATTAAGGGGTGGTGCTCGTCGGGTGAGTCGAGTTAAGTTTTATTGAGCTCAAACATCGTATTTTTTTATTTCTAATTCGAGTCGAGTTAATAAGTACTCGAGTTTAGTTCGAGTTTGAGTCGAATTGGAGTTGAGTTCTAGTTATCTTGATTCGTACATACTGATACTTTTCTTTCTCATAATTTCTACTAAATTTTAATTTATAATTAAAATATCACAACTTCAAAACAATTATACATAAAAGACAATTTAATCATGCATACTTTTATTTAAAATTGTTATTATATAATGATATGTTATAAATTAATTAAATTTATATAAAACAAATTAAGATATATATTGTAAAAAATCTTATTCCTTACATAAAATATCGAGCTTCGAGTTGAGCACGGACAAGCCTAGTATAAAATATTGAGCTTAGAGTTGAGTAGGTATAAGCCCAGGCTCGGTTCGTTTAATATCAAGTTAAGCTTCAAATCAATTTATTTTCGAATTGAGTACTGAAAAAAATTAAGTTTAATTGAGCTTTGAACCGCCCTACTCATTATAAATAACTGATTTTGAACTATTGGATTTTATATTCCAAACCAAAGTTGAAGATCTCCAAGGATACTCCATTAATATACAAGATCTCACCCATTTTGTATTGTATAAGGATCTAATTATTTGGGAGATTCTACATTCCACCCATCTTAAATTTAAAGAAATTATAACTTTGCAATTTCTATATGTAGCCCATATAGCCAGCCTAGTTTATATCTTAAACACCTTATCATCCAATACGCCTCTAGGTTAGCTCGGATGCTATTTATAACGACCTGATCTACGTATAAATTGATGGACCTATTCCTGTTTTTAAAAGTAGTTAATCAAATTTAATAATCTATAGGTACACCCTTACTAATATATTATATCTTATCAAGGAGGTATAAGATGTGAAACTATTATTTGGCCGATCATACCAGTATAAATAAGTACTCTTTTCGGAACTTTCAGATTGTGGAAGATCAATGAAATTTTAATTTGATTGTAGCAGATGTTTCAGGAAGCTGAAAACCCATCAAACATGACGATTTATCCCCCACCATTTCAAGTCCTTAGTTTTACCAAATTTTCCCTAATCCATTAGATCATAAATATATTTATCAAAATTAATAGATCGAAAGTTCCACTACAAGTGTATACATTGACCAATATTTTTATAGAATAAAAAGGTATATATATCATCGATGCATTAAATATGTTAATTATAGAGTAATTTTTTTATAGGGTACACTGAATATATACTACTTTTTCTATAAAATAACATGTACTTTGATAGTTCTCTCTATGCTTTTAACTTCGCATGATCCTTTGGAGCATTCTTCAGGGGCTGCTTGTAGATTACCATGAGAGGTTTGTAGTAAACACCAATAGAATCAAGGAAGTAGCTTGACTTGCCATACAAGCCCACAATTTTGCCTCCCATCGCCGGAAGGGAGAAGGGCATGCCGCTCTCCCATCCATATGGTCCATACTTTCTCATATTTGTCTCAAATTTCAGTGATTTGATGACACAAGGGTACGGGCTTTGCCCTACATATCCACTTATAGAGATGAGAGTCTCGTGAGGATAGTTGAACGGAATCTGCAAAACAATGTAAGATGACGCGAGAAAATTGTTCATCATACAATTTAATCCTTTATCAAAATTCTGATCATGGTGCCTTTAATATGTAATCGTATCGCGTGTATATCCTAAAATGAGATCATACTAGTCCTGCGGAATCGGGTTAGTGAGGGTTTTACAAGACCCAAACCCAACCTAATATTAAATACCCGAACCCAAACCCGAACATATGCTTCTTTAACTTTGACCCAAACCCGATTTGGTAAACTCGAAACCAAACTAAACCCGAAACCGATAATAAATATATTTTATACATTTATATAAAAATACAAAAATATATAAAAAATTATGATGATTATTCTTATTTATAATTAAAATATAATTTCTTTCAATAAGATATTTTTTATAATTCAATTTTATATAAAAAATTAAAATTAAGAACAAAAATTAAATATTTTTTTGGGTTTGGATCTTTAAAGGGTTAGGTCCATTAAGACCCAAACTCAAACCTGATATGAATCAAGTACTAATAAAAAATCGATGTCCTAGACCCAGACCTAATAAAGTTGGACCCTAAGCCAATATTTTTAAGTAGGGCTAGGTTAAGTACCTAGTTTATTGGACTCGTTTGGCAACATTAGAAGCATACTATAAAAAAATAATGAGATGAAAGATTCCCCACCTTCCCTACCAAAAGTTTTATAAGAATAAATTTACCCAAGTTATAGAAGCCATTATAAACACCATTAAGTGTGATATGTGTTAAAATAAGTATTAAATGTTTATTTTTCTCAATAGGTTGAAGTTTTCGAACTAGTGATAAACCTATCTAAAATTTATATTGTATTAGAACAATCGGGTGGTTTCAAATTGTGCCAGAGGTGTATATCCCCAGAATATATTAACTTGTCCCATTTTGAATCTTCTTGAAGGTATATATACTAAGAGGAATATTAATTAATTTGTTCTATATTTGTATTTTTTTACTAAGCCGTTAAAAATTTACTGCGTATAATTTTATTTGGGCTTTAAGGAGAAGTGGCAAACTATTTAAAATTCATCAATTTCGACAACTTTACCTTGGCCACTACGCCACCGCTTCCTCCATGTTTGTCACGCCAATCCGAGTGACCATTTGCATCGTATTCGACTTGAATTGAGTGAATACAATTTCCATGGCCCACCACTATTTGCCTAATCGACGTGAAATGACCATCATCCCATCCATTCCCACCTACACCACCCCACTGCCCAACTTGTACAAGTCTGTCCGAGTATTCCTTGTGCACAGCCTGCACAACATCCAATTGCCATAGTTAAACTGGTAAAAAAATCTACACAGACCAGCATTTAGCATGTATAGACATGCATATATATGTCCAAGAAATCACTAAGACTTTACCTAAAGAAATTTGCAGCCTGTGGCTAGTTTAAGTTTGTGAAACTAACTAATCTTACCATTGTATGCAGGCCTTGGGAAGTTTCTTCTCCTTGGGGAAGGTTGGAACGAGGAAATTTAGTTGAGGATTTTGAAAGTTAGTTCAGAAGTTTTATAGAGGTTAAAGATGTCTTTGGTATATTCAGGAATCTCTTTCATTCACCCACTTGTTCCTAATTCGTAAGAATATATGCTCATGATCAATTACCTGGACCGCTTGTTCTTATCTGTAGGAATATATGCTCCTGATCAACTACCCGGACCCCTAAAATCAAAATATTCCACCTTTGCGAATTTAATCGTGTGTCTCTAAAGAGAATATTTATGCCGACATTATTGAAGTATTTAGTAAAGGTGGGCATCGATGGATACGTCAGACGAATTATTCATGTATATCCACATGGTCAATGTCGGCCACAGTCCATTATCCAAGGACAATATCGGTCATGGTCAGACATGGTTAATATTTGGTTAATATAAAAATTTATTTCATCCAATATGTATTATAATATTTAATTATTTTTCCATATTAAATAATATTTTTTCAGTAAAAAACTAATGCGTCCTTTATATAGTCATTGTCTCTTTTATTTTTATTAGTTTATCTTATGTCAATTAGCTAGAAAATTAAAATCAATTTTACGAAAAATATTTAAATAAATAAATATTATTTTACTGTGAAAATTCAAAAATTATGGTTGATGTGTTTTAATTTAATAATTATCATTGATAATTTAGTAATAAACTTGAAAAAAATATCATTTATATTATTAATTTATTATTTTTTCCGGTCATTATTCAATTGGATGAAGAAATATATATGTTTGATTTATTTATATTTCTTCACAATTGGCTGGTCAATTCGATCACAAATGTTGCAGACACCGTCAAACATGGTTATTTGGTTGTCCACTGCCCACGCCCACTCCTAGTATTTTATTTTATTGAGAAGATTGTTTGATACCACATATGTGCATGTATATATTATACTCCCCTAAGCTCAAAAAAGACATTTTATTCATGTAGATAAAAGAGGTATTAACAATTAAAGAATGGTATGTAGTCTAATTCACGATACAAGAGTAGTTTGGACTAATTTCATGATTCAACAAGTGTTTTCTTTCGTAATGTCTTAATTACCCATGTACCTTGATCGGGTTGAATAATAAAATTAATATTTTGTGAAAAAAGAGGGCGGATCCGGCCACCCTCAACTAGTAACGACTAGATCTAGCCACCATTTCGCTTGGATGGCTACATTTTGACTGGTTTAAGGTAGCGACAATTGGATCTGGCCGCTGCATGATTGGGGCAACAAGATGTGGCTCCTGCAAGGCAACGACGATTAAAATTGGCGGTTGCATGGCTAAGGCGGTCAAATTTTGGCTGCACCAAGGCCGTGGTGAAAAGATTTGGTTGTTGCCGCCTTCGCAAACCAATGATTAGATCTCAAATTTTTTAAAAATATTTTTATAAATATATATATATATATATAAATATATATGGGTTTGGGTTAGTTAATTTTTTAAGACCAACCCGGATACGGTTAAATGTTAAATATTTTTTTAATTCAAACAAAGGGTAATTAAGTCATTATAGGTAAAAATATCCTTAAAATCAAGAATAACATACAAAACACCCTTCAATCGTGAATAGGATATGAGGCCACTCTTTAATGGCAAGTTACTCTCGATAGAATTTTGTGTCCATAAAAAAGAAAGAAACAAGAAAAGAAGTTTTATACAGGTCTTTCCCAGTATTCACTATGCACAGCCTGCACATCCAATTACCATAGTTAACTGGTAAAAAAATCTACACAGACCAGCATTTAGCGTGTATAGACATGCATATATATGTCCAAGAAATCAGTAAGACTTTACCTAATGAAATTTGCAGCTTGTGGCTAGTTTAAGTTTGTGAAACTAACTAATCTTACCAATGTATGCAGGCCGTGGGAAGTTTCTTCTCCTTGGGGAAGGTTGGAAGGAGGAAATTTAGTTGAGGATTTTGAAAGTTAGTTGAGAAGTTTTATAGAGCTTAAAGACGCCTTTGGTCTATTCAGGGATCCCTTTCATTTAGCCACTTGTTCCTAATTTGTAGGAATATATGCTTATGATCAATTACCTAGACCACTAAAACCAAAATATTCCATCTTTGCGAATTTAATCGTGTGTCTTTAAAGAGAATATTTATGCTGATATTATTGAAGTATTTAGTAGAGGTGGGCATCGTTAGAGAAGGCATTATCCATGTATGCTCACTTAACCTTAGGCAAAAAGTCCATCGTCCATGGTCAGAGTCGGTCACGGTCGGACATATTCAAAATTCGGTCAATATAAGAATTTATTTCATCCAATATTTATTATAATATTTAATCATTTTTTCATATTAAATATTATTTTTTCCCTAAAAAACTAATGCCTCATTTATATAGTCATTATCTCTTTTATTTTTATTAGTTTTTCTTATGTCAATTGGCATGAAAATTAAATTCAATTTCATGAAAAATATTTGAATAAATAAATATTATTTGACCTTGAAAATTCAAAAATTAAGGTTGATGTGTTTTAATTTAATAATTATCAATGATAATTTGGTAATAAACTTGAAAAAATATCATTTATATCATTAATTTATTATTTTTTCCTACCATTATTTTATTGGACGAAGAAATGTACATTTTAGTTTATTTATATTTGTTCACAATTGGTCGGTCAAATTCGATCGCAAATATTGCAACCGTGGTTTAACATGGTTATTTGGTAGCAAGATGTGGCTCCCGTAAGGCAATGACGATTAAATCTAGTGGTCACATAGCTAGGGCCGTCAAATTTGGGCTGCACCAAGAGTGCCGTGAAAATATTTGGTTGTTGCCGCCTTGGCAAAACCAATGATCAGATCTCAATATTTTTTATTTTTAAAAAAACTATATATTGTTTTGGTTTAGATAATTTTTTAAGATCAACCCAAGCACTGTTAAATGTTAAATAATTTTTTTAAGTCAAACAAAGGGTAATTAAGTCATTATAGGAAAAAATATGCTTAAATCAAGAATAACATACTAAATACCCTTCAATCGTGAATAGTATATTAAGCCACTCTTTAATGGCAAGTTACTCTCGATAGAATTTTGTGTCAATAAAAAAGAAAGAAACAAGAAAAGAAGTTTTTGCATAAAGAATAAATATAATGTGAAAGACATTTTTGCATCCGTTAAGCTTTCAAGATTTTCTCTTACTTTAGAATTTAGAACTGATGTGAGGCTAACCCAAAGTGATGCTTGTATCAAATTACTTTGTTTCCTAACCGGAGTTCATATGTACGAAGAATAAATTACCCTTCAAGGAATGGCTGCTTGATCAAATCACTTATTGATCAACATTTCCCCATGTTTCAAACCAAATCCTTTCAAATAATGATAAAAAATGAAGTCATAAAATTATCTATGTTTCACTCATAATAATTTCTCATAGAGATCACGCTGATCACTTCAAAAACAACGAAAACATGAGGTTGGTATAAACAAATCCAAACATGAGTTAGCTCCAGGGGGTTTGCAATGAACACCAATGGCATCAAGAAGATCTCCAGACCTGCCATAAAAACCCACTATCTTTACTCCCACTTCTGAATAAGAGAAGGGTATGCGCTGCTGCGCTCCATATGGCCCAAATGTTCTCTTGTTACTCTTAAATGTGAGTGATCTGATCACATTAGGAATGTTTAGCAAATCCCCCCATGATCCACTCAATCCAACCAGGAACTCCTCTGGGTAGTTCAGATTAATCTGCAATGCCAGGCCATTGATCAATGAATTGGACAGTTAGAGAAAACCCACATACAAACTTCTTCTAAACAAAAGATCGAACAAATAATTGTTCACTCCCCAAGCTAGACTGAAGTGGGTAACTCCTAGTTTTTGAAAAAAAAACTGACCTGCATTGGTACGCATCTTGAATAGGGTATAATTATAATAAGGTGAAACAACTAGGGGTGTTAATCGAGCGAGCCGAGCTCAATTTACCCGGTTCGTTCGTCAGCTCAAAACCGGCTCGATCAACCAACTTGAATACTTACTATCTCATTTCTAAAAATATATATATAAAATATTGACCTTTTAGTTGAGCCAAATCGATTTGGCACAAGCTTAGCATGTAATACCCCCTAAAAAATTAGATTATTATCACATCTAATACCTATTATAATAAAATCAAATATATTAGTGAAGACGTAATTGTGATATTCAACTTGATTAAGTATTTTTGAAAAGGTGATTAAGTTTATCAGTTTACATTAATTAGATCAGATCTTTACAAGTTGTACTAAAGCAAACCTAAGACACTGTTGGGTGAATGGTGGTATGTCAAGATAAATAAATTTTAAGGACGAAATTCTCTTAATGTAGGTGAAATGTAGTTTTTCAAAAAAGTTTTACATCTAATACAAGTCTGGTTAAGATGTAATTTACTTATGATATTTAATTTGATTAATTATTTTTAAAGAAATAACTAAATTCATTAGTTTACACCAATTTGATCAAGCCTTTACAAGCTCCCTTTGTTTAGGTTCATAAGTTGAGCTTCAAATAGAGTTTTTCTTGTATTGGAGAAACAAATAGAGCTTCTCTTGAACAAAAGGAAAGTCAATTGAACTTGCTCGAGTTTTTAATATGTATATTAGGTATGATATTGGGTCATGCATAACCTGTGTTAAAAATAGACTCTAACTTTATATATAAACCTTTTATTGAATAATGAAATAGATTATAATAATATAATATTTTTGACATAAATTTTGATTTTGAAATAAATTCTCATTAAATAAAATATAAATTATAATAATTTAATTTATTTTTTATTTTTAATATATTTTGATTGTTGAACCGTCCCCTTTCCCCTTTTGTGGGAGCAAGAAAATAATTTATTTTTTATTTTAAATATATTTTGATTGTTGAACCATCCCCTTTCCCCTTCTGTGGGAGCAAGACTACTTCCTCTTTTCTTTATACGCCCTAACGACCAAATAAGTGGGCGCTACCAGATTGGACCTGCCGGTCCGACACGAGATACTGGATACCAGAATGGACAATCTGGTGTGAGGTAAGTTGGAACGAAGCAGGTTTGATGCCTCCGATTCTGTGGAAACCGAAGTACATGCAGTACATACGAACCATCCGGTATAATATTAGACCATATTTATCACCTTCATTCCCCAAAGCCCCCCGCTGCCTTTAAATGCCGCCGGTGACCGCCTGTGCCGGCGATTGCCTTCCTTTGGGGGGGACGGCGACTGCTTCCTCGTTGATCCCCTGTCATCGGTAAGCTTTGTTGTTTTAACGTAGCTTAGCTGTATGAACGCATTGCACATTATACGTGTACAATGTATACAAGGTTGAATCTGGGTAGAAACATGCAAGTGCCCATATGAATCTGGATACATTTATATATACTTTTATATAGGTGAGGCAGAGGTCAAAGGACAAATATCAGTAGAGCATTTTTTCCCCAGGGTAAATATCAGTAACTTTGAGGAAGACAAAGAAAGGTAAGAGATGCCCATCGGTGGATTGCTAATGCTATGTACATAAGGTCAGATCTTTGTAGAGAGACTTGTCATGCTACTTATGCGATACTAACTAACCTTACCTAGAGAAGTTTGTAGCTTGTAGAGAGACTTGTGATGGGAAACTTTACCTACAAAGATTTGTAACTTGTAGCTAGTTTAAGTTAACTGATGTGATACTAACTAATCTTACCATTGTATACAGGCGTTGGGAAGTTTCTTCTCCGTAGGGAAGGTTGGAAGAAGGAAATTTAGATGAGGATTTTGAAAGTTAGTTGACAAGTTATATAGAGCTTAGAGATGTCTTTGGTCTATTAAGGAATTCCTTTCATTTACCTACTTGTTCCTAATTTATAGGAATATATGCTCATGATCAATTACATAGACCACTAAAATTTAAATATTCCATCTTTGCGAATTTAATCGTGTTTCCGAAGAGAATATTTTTGCTGATATTGTTGTAAGTATTTAGCTTTATTGAGATGATTGTTTGATAATATATATATATATATATATATATATATATATATATATATATATATATATATATATGCATATATGCATACTACACACCCATATGCTCAACAAAGACATTTTATTCATGTAGATAAAAAATGAAAACACGAGAAAAGAGTTTTCTTACATAAACAAAAAATATTATGGGCATCTCTTACTTTAAAATTGACGTGAGACTGACCCAATGTGATCTAAGTATCAAATTCCATTGTTTCCGAAGCATGTGTATGAAGAATAAGTTACCCTTCATGGAATGTCAAATTCAACAAAGCACTTATTAATCAACATTTCCCATGTTTCAAACCAAATCCTCCCAAATAATAATAAAAAATAAAGTCATATATTAATCTATGTTTCATGATCAATAATTTCTCATAGAGATCACGGTACTGATCAGTTCAACAACAACTAAAAAGGCTCCAAATGCAATGGCAACACACATTGGTACAATTGATCTGTTCAGCACACTGATCAGTTCAGCACTAATACGACGGCGTTAGATGCCAAGTTGCATTTTCGGGTTCCCACGTCCGAGGAACCATGTCACCTAGTACATACACAAAAGCCAGAGTCGGGTTATATCTTAAATTTAAGAAAATTTTGTCTCGGAATTTCTTTTTGTGGCTCATATAGCCTAGTTTATATTTAAAACACCTTATCATCCAATACGACTCTAGGTTAGGTTTGATGCTATTTATAACGACCTGATTTATGTATAACTTGATGGACTAGTCCTGTTTTCAAAAGTAGTTAATCAAAATTAAAAATTTATTGGGTACACCCTTACTAATATATTATATCTTCTCAAGGAGGTATAAAATGTGAAACTATTATTTGGGAGATCATACCAATATAAATATATAACACCTCGATTTCGGTTCACTTAAGAACCAAATCAGAAATGTTATAATCGAATTATGTCACGTTTAAAGTTGTTAGTCGGTACAACTCAATCGATGAAATAGATCGAAATAATCTTTTTTGTGTCATGAGAATGAAAGACATTGTTAAATATATGTCAAAACACATCAAATATAAATAAAAGTAAAAATACAAATAATTGCGCTGAGCTTAAGTGTAAATAAATCGAAGTGGTCACCTCAAAAACAACGAAAACAGCTCCAATGGCATTGGCAACACACATTGGTGTCACAACATGAGGTTGGCTGCAAGCAATCCAAACATGATCTAGCTCTGGGTCGTGCACGACGAACACCAATTGCATCAAGATAACTTCCAGACCTGCCATAAAAACCCACAATCATTCCTGCGTTGTCACAAGCGAAGGCTTTGCCCTGCTCCCCTCCATATGGCCCATATTCTCTCATGTTAGTTCGAAATGTGAGTGATGTGATCACACCCTGAATGTTTTGAAAAGGCCCCCATGTTCCAGTCACTCCAACCAGGAACTCCCTTGGGTATCTCAGATTAATCTGCATGGCAGGCCATTGATCAATGAATTGGACAAGTTAGAGAAAACCCATATCCAAACTTCTTCTAAATAAAAGATATAACAAATAATTGTTCACTCCCAAGCTAAGCAAAATTGAGAAACACGTATTTTTTGAAAAAAAAATTTAAGTACGTTGACCTTCATTGCCACGCAACTTGGATTAGCTAGGTACAATCAATAATGTGAAAGCACGAAGTAATCATCTATTTTTGGTAATCAAGTTACAAATTATGAAAAATCTATATCAATTTTGTCAGCATATTAATTTCAAATTATTCGTAAATTGTGATAAGAGGTTCAATGGGTTCTAAGCGTTTTGTACTATTCTATTTTATTTTCTAGTAGGTGTGATATACACAAAATTACCCGCATCCGATACGCAAATATCAGTGTATTAATAGACAGTGTGCTTATAAATCTTCATATTGGGTTAGTTATTTTTAAAAAAATGACTTAAACCCATCAATTTTAACATGGGCTCGATTGTTGTAATTAATTATTTTCAGGCTGTGATTTGGATTCAAGAACAAAGTAAAATGGGAGGCTGATTTAATCAAGTTTGTTATAGTAAATGTATATTTTCCATACAAGCTTAAGAAATATGTTAACATGAGCTTTTAGATTTATATATAATATAATTCTGAAGGTTTGACGATAGAGGTAATTTTATTAATTAGTTTTAAAAAATTATAGCCATATGAGTTGAATGGTTGGCTAGATTTACTTTAAACTTCACCAGGCAAAGTTTCCATTTTGATCAAAAGAAAAACTGATTTTGGATCATCAACATTTCTAAAAGATTGGGAACACAAGCAGCTTACCATTACTTGTGTGCCGCCAGTTCCTCCATGGTCGTCACCCCAAACTGCAATTCCATTTACATCATACGCAATCTTGATGAAGTCAATAGCTGCTCCATGTCGGATCACTATCTGCCTAATGCCACCAATATGCGCATCATCCCAAGCTAATCCACCATTTCCACCCCAGGGGCCATTATTAATGTACATCTTCGCCATCAAAAAATGGAAATAGATGAGCATATATTGCAATTGATTAGCAATACGGAAGAGGAATAGAACCCATGATGTATTATAAGTAGAAGATAACCAGCATATTGTCATCAATAAGAGGGGGGAAAAATAATTAAACTTTATCAGGAAATTTTTTTTCCTATATGTATTCACCAATTTGAATGAAAAAGAAAAAAACTTTCCACTAAAAAATAAGAGAGATTCCTTACCGGAAATTGCCAATTTTCTTCTACTGAGGTTGATGATAGTAAGGAAGACAATGTACTGAACTTAAATAGCCGGAAGAAAGATGGAAGCGAAAAATTGGTAGCTAGAGGGAGCTGATATTGAAAACTCATGTATAACACACTTGTTCTCGTTGACTTGGAAAAATATGGCTTCTGACTAATTCCATCCGATCTGTAAAATATAAAAATTGCCGCAGAACATTCATGGTGCCTTCTTCATGGTTGTTCAATGCAATATAATTGGAGTTATGTATTCTAAAGGGATCAGATTCACGATTGTCTGTTTTTTTAAAAAGTTTTTTTTAATAAAACGAAAAAAAGAAAACTCAAATATACCACACATGTTCTCATTGACTGCAAAAAATATGGCTTCTGACTAATTCCATCCGATCTGTATAAAAATGGTAGTAGAACATAAAAAAATATGGCTTCTTGATGGTAGTTCAATCTTAATTTAATTGGAGTTCTGTATTAGTTATGGATTCCAAAGGAGTCAGATCCACGATAATCTTGTTTTTCTTTTAAAAAACAAATACAAAAACAAAATAACTTGGTTGGCACTCGAAAAGTGCTTTCAGGTGCAATTTTGTAGGAAACATTGTTACGTACGAATGAAAATAGCCCGTTAAGAGGTAAGTTATAGAATTAACAAGTTTTTTTGTGGTAGTTATGTATTAATTATAAGGCCTTAGGCCCGTTACATTAAGTCCATTAGGGGTTAGTATTTTAATGACCCAATTGAAGTGCAATTTCATAGTCTGATCATTTTTTAAAAGTGATTAACTAAAATTTAAAATTCATAGGCATACTCGTTAATATAATAGATTTTGCCTCGATAGGTTTTGGACATTTGATTAACTATTTGGAGGGGGATCATTGGTGAAATAATTGTCTTTTGTCACACTATTTTGTCACCGTTGAAAGCTATAGCAAAATAGCCACGAATTTTGCCACGGGTATTTTTGGCAAAGTTTAGTGTTATAGCGTACATGATAAAATACCACGGGAATGTTTTGTCATAATTGTCTTATGGCAAAACTTGTTTCAAATATTTTAAAAAAATTAAAAAGGAGAAACACTCTTACCACAGTCTTCTTGACATGGGAATCCCTCTGGCAAAGTTCCAAAAAATATATGAGAACTTAGATGGGATTTTAGTAAGAAAAACAAAAAAAGTTAATATTGTCACATACTTTGTCAGTAGCTAATCTGTGGCAAAATTTTTATAGACATCAAAATTTTGGATAAGGTAGTGGTGTTTGCCATGGGATTATCCATTCGTAGGGGTGGTGCTCGTCGGGTAGAGTTTTCATCAGCTCACCTGGATTTTTTGATTTCCAACTCGAGTCAAGTTAATTACTACTCAAGTTTAGTTTGATTTTGAGTCAAATTGGAGTTGAGTTCTAGTTATCTTGATTCGTACTTATTGATACTTTTCTTTCTCATAATTTATACTGAATTTTAATTTACAATTAAAATATCTCAACTTTAAAACAATTATACATAAAAGATAATTTAATCATACATACTTTTATTTAAAATTGTTATTATATAATGATGTATTATAATTTAATTAAATTTATATAAACCAAATTAAGATATATATTGAAAAAATCTTATTCCCCACATAAAATATCGAACTTCGAGTTGAACAGGGACAAACCTAGGATAAAATATTGAGCTTAGAGTTGAGTAGGTAAGGGCCCAGGCTAGGTTCATTTAATATCAAATCAAGTTTCAAATCAACTTTTTTTTGAGTTGAGTATTGAACAAAATTGAGGTTTAATCAAGCTGTGAACTACCCTACTCTTTACAAATAACTGATTTTCTATTATTGGATTTCTATATCCAAACCAAAGTTGAAGATCTCCAAGCATACTCTACTAATATACATGATCTCACCCATTATGTGTTGTATAAAGATATAATTATTTGGGAGATTCTACATTCCACCCAACTTAAATTTAAAGAAACATTGTCTTCACAATTTCTATATGTGGCTCATATGGCGGTGTTTATATCTTAAACACTTTATCATCTAATATGACACTATAAATTGATGGTCCTTGTCCTTGTTTCAAAAGTAGTTAATCAAAAAAATCTACCCATACTAGTATATTATATCTTATCAAGGAGGTATAAGATGTGAAACTATTATTTAGCATATCATACCAGTATAAATAAATACTCTTTTTGGAACTTCAAGATTGTAGAAGATCAATGAAATTTTAATTTGAATCTAGCAGATGTTTCAGGAAGCTAAAAACCCATCAAACATGACGATTTATCCCCCACCATTTCGAATACTTAGTTTTACCAATTTTTCCCTAATCCGTAAGATCATAAATATATTTATCAAAATTAATAGATCAAAAGTTCCACTACAAGTGTATACATTGACCAATATTTTTATAGAATATATATATATACATAATGGGATTGGCTACCTTGGGGCAACCGCAGGAATAATTTCGGTCACTCTAATTTGTGCCGTTGAATTACATTTGATGGCCCAGATCTGTTGTTTCAAAAAAAAACCAATCTTTACTCTTCCAATCCACCGCCACCGCCCTCGGCCGCATCGCCACCACCCTTCGCCGCGCCCACGTCCACGGTGCCACCCTCGCCGAACCCGTCCGTGTTACAGTGCCCACGCCCCCGCCCACATCACCATTGACCTCCATAGCTCCCTTTGCTGTACCCCCGTCCACATTGACGCTGCCCTCCCCGCCCCGATCTGTGTCACCGTGCCCACACCCCCGCCCATGTTGCCATCAACCTCCTCAATACCCACACCCACACCACCGGCCTTGCTCCTCTCCGTTCCCCCGCCGCCTTGATCCTTGCCACAGCCCTTCCCTACGCCCACGCCCTATTCCGGGCAACAAGAAATTTCTGTGGTGACCAGAGTTGTCGCCACCGGCCATGTCCAAACAACGGTGTTCGGCGGTGCCTAGATCTGGCCACGTGGCAAAGCCTGGCTGGTTGACCGTGGCCAGAACTTGGCTATTGACGAACGAGGGGGTGGAGGGTTTTGTTTTTGTTTTTATCAAATGTAGAGGCAGGAACATGTTTCTGCCCTGGGCTCAGGAAAACTTTTCCCATATATATATATATATATATATATATATATATATATATATTACATTCTCATCAGGTCAAAAAAAATTTTTTATTAGGTAGATAAAATTTTGCACCAATGAAAAAAAGACACGAGAAAAGACTTTTTCTACATAAACAAAAATATTATGTGATAGCCCTTTTTGTATCCATTAAGTTTTCATGAACATCTTTGATTTTTGAACTGATGTGACACTAAACCAATATGATGCTAATATCAAATTACTTTCTTTCCTTCGAATGTGTATGAAGAATAAGTTACCCTTCATGGAGTTACAACTTGAACAAAACACTTACTAATCAACATTCCCCATGTTCAAACCAAATCTTTACAAATAATGAAAGAAATGGAGCAATATCAATGTTTCATAATCAACAATTTCTCATATAGATCGCACTGGTCACCTAAAAACAACGAAAAATGCTCCAATTGCATTGGCAACACACATTGGTTGTCGCAATATAAGGTTGGCTGAAACAAATCCAAACATGATCTAGCTCTAAGATGAATACCAATTGCATCAAGATATGTTCCAGACCTGCCATAAAAACCCATAATCGCTCCTCCCAATGATAAAGAATCGAAGGCCTTGCCCTGCTCCTCTCCATATGGCCCATATGTTCCCACGTTAGTTATAAATATGAGTGATCTGAACACACCCTGAATTTGATGAAAATCCCCCATCTTCCCATCACACCAACCAGGAACTCGTCTGGGTGGTTCAAATTAATCTGCATGCCAGGCCATTGATCAATGAATTGGACAAGTTAGAGAAAACCCGTATCCAAATATCTTCTAAACAAACGATAGAACAAATGATTGTTCACACCCCAATCTAGGCTAAAGTGGGAAACACCTATTTGTTTGAAAAAAAAACTCTTTAAGTAGATTGACTTTCATTAAAGAAACAAATATCATCACAAAGATATCCACCATTTCCACCCCAGGGGCTATTTTGAATATACATCTTCGTCATTAAAAAATGGAAATGTACGAGCATATATTGCAATTGATTAGCAATAAGGAAGATGAATAGAACCCATGATGTGTTATAAGTAGAAGACAACCAGCATATTGTCATCAATAAGAGGGGAAATTAATTAAACTTTATCAGAAAAAATATTTTTCCTATATGTATTCACCAATTTGAATGAAAAATTGCTACCTAGAGGGAGCTGATACCCCACATGTTCTCATTGACTGGAAAAAATATGGCTTCTGACAAATTCCATTCGATCTGTAAAAAAATATAAAAATGGTCGCAGAACATTCATGGTGCTTCTTGATGATAGTTCAATGTTATATAATTGGAGTTATGTATTAGTGATGTATTTCAAAGGAATCAGATCCACGATTGTCTTGTTTTTCATTAAAAACAAAACACAAAAACAAAATAACTTGGTTGGCACTCGCAAAGTGCATGTTACCTGTCAGGTGCACGGTTTGTAGGAAACATTGTTACGTGCGAATGAAAATAGCCCGTTAAGGGGTAAGTCAAAGAATTAATAAGTTTATTTGTGGGAGTTGTGTATTGGTGATTGGGTAGTTAATTATAAAGCATTAGACCCGTTACATTTAAACCCTTTAGGGGTTAGTATTTTAATGACCTAAGTGAAGTGCAAATTGATGGTCTAATAATTTTTTCAAAGTGATTAACTATAATTAAAATTTTATAGGCATACTCGTTAATATAATAGATTTTGCCTCGATAGGTTTTGGACATTTGACTAACTATTTGGAGGTGGATCATTGGTGAAATAATTGTCTTTTGTCACACTATTTTGTATTGGATTTAATCAAGCTTTGAATCTCCCTACTCACTATAAATAACTGATTTTCGACAGTTGGATTTTATATTCCAAACGAAAGTTGAAGATCTCCAAGGATACTCCATTAAATTTATAAAACAAATTAAGATATATATTGTGAAAAATCTTATTCTTTACATAAAATATCGAGCTTCAAGTTGAGCAGGGACAAACCTAGTATAAAATATTGAGCTTAGAGTTGAGTAGGTACCAGCCCAGGCTCGGTTCATTTAATATCAAGTTAAGCTTCAAATCAAAATTTTTCGAATTGAGTACTGAGAAAAATTGAGTTTAATCGAGCATTGAACCACCCTTCTCATTATAAATAACTGATTTTTAACTGTTGGATTTTATATTCCAAACCAAAGTTGAAGATTTCAAAGGATACTCCATTAATATACAAGATCTCATCCATTATGTAGTGTATAAGGATCTAATTATTTGGGTGATTCTACATTCTACCCACCTTAAATTTAAAGAAATTTTATCTTTGTAATTTCTATACGTGACTCATATAGCCTAGTTTATATCTTAAACACCTTATCATCCAATATGGCTCTCGGTTTGCTCTAATGCTATTTCTAAAAGATTGGGAACACAAGCAGCTTACCATTACTTGTGTGCCACCAGTTCCTCTTGTTGTATGCCAAAATCAAGTCTCACATCTAAAGTTTTGTGGGTTTGGGAGGAGTCCTCTCCTTATAAATAAGGCTCCTCCCCTTTAGTTCTAAACATCTCAAAATTGCCATCTTTCTTCTATTAGTAAATTGTTTCTTTCTCGTCTTTTGTAATATTTCTTTGATTATTGAAATATTATTTTTGTAGTGTCCGAGGACGTAAGCCTTGTTAAATTTCGGTGTTCTTTTTGTTCCTTTTATGTCTATTTAATAGCTATTGTCGGGTATAGTTGTTGTTAATTATTGTGCTATTTAAATTACTTGATAAAATTTTGTCTAGGAGTTGGTTTTTAAGCAGACCGTGTGTCCCACCACACTTTCCTGGGAATTTTATCTTAGGGTAATTTTTAGTACAATAATTTTCACGCTAGTCATCTAGGTAATAGTTCTCAAAGTGAACTAGTTATCTTTGGTGAAAATTACCTGGTTTTCACAACAATTGGTATCAAAGCAAGGTTTATTTTAGTATGCTCTGTGGTTGCAGCTTACGCTGATCTTCCACATCAGAAAAAATTTTCCTTGGGCCAGTTGGCATTTCAAGCTCTTGGTTTATTTTAGTATACTCTGTGGTTGTGGCTTACGTTGATCTTCCACATC
The DNA here is from genome assembly GCA_033002965.1 of Piper betle. NCBI lineage: Eukaryota > Viridiplantae > Streptophyta > Magnoliopsida > Piperales > Piperaceae > Piper > Piper betle. The sequence goes on along the minus strand of JAURVB010013820.1, from coordinate 6,160 downwards.
AAAAAAATTTCCTTGGGCTAGTTGGTATTCCGCATTGATAGCTATTAAATAGACTTTGTAGCAGAAATGGTAGACAACACAAAAGAATCTACATCGTAGGTCATAGCTTCATCTTCAATTTTGGCAAGAACTACTATGACAAATGCAAGATTTGCAGTGGAGATTTTTATGGTACCGATCATTTTGGCATGTGGCAAAGTGAGGTTCTGGATGCCCTCTTTCAATAAGGTCTAGACATTGCCATTGAAGAAGAGAAACCAGATGATGTTGAGGAGAAAGAATGGAAGATAATAAATAGATTGGCATGTGGTACCATTCGAACGTGTCTTTCTAGAGAGCAGAGGTATGCATTTTCTAAAGAAACTTCTGCAAGTAAATTGTGGAAGGCACTGGAGGAGAAATTTTTGAAGAAAAGTAGTTAGAACAAGCTCTATATGAAAAAGAGATTGTTTCACTTCAATTATATTCCTGGTACTTCTCTGAATGATCATATTACTAGCTTCAATCAGCTAGTAACTGATTTGGTGAATATGGACATGACTTTTGAAGATGAAGATTTGGCTCTGATGTTGTTGGGATCACTTCCTCATGAATTTGAGCTTCTTGAAACTACTCTACTTCATGGAAAGGCTGTTGTGTCTCTTAGTGAAGTACATGCTGCCTTAGCATAGTTATGAATTAAGAAAGAAAGAAAAATAAGAAAATACAAGTTCAGAAGCAGAAGCTCTTGTTGTGGATAGAGGTTAGTCGCAGAGTCAGAACAAAGGAAGAAGGGGAAGGTCGAAGTCAAAGTCCAGACCAAGTAAAGATGAATGTGCCTTTTGTCGAGAAGAAGGGCATTGGAAGAAAAATTGCCCCAAGCTGAAAAATAAAGGCAAACCTAAGAAGGAAAAACGCTGCAAATGTTGCTGAGTGTGATGATGCAGACTCAGACCTTTCAATTGCTGCATCAACTAGCAATTCTAGTGCATGGTTGCTAGATTCTGCTTGTAGCCATCATATGACGCCCAATGTAGAATGGTTCTTTGATTTTAAAGAACTAAAGGGTGGAACTATCTACACAGCAAATAATGCCCCTCTTGTCACATATGGAGTTGGTTCAATTCACTTGAGGAATCATGATGGATCAACCAGAATCTTAACTGGTGTTCATTATGTGCCAGATTTGATGAAGAATCTCATCTCTGTGGGAACCTTAGAGTCAAAAGGTTTCGAAGTGAGGGCAAAAGATGGGATAATGAGGATCATCTCTAGTGCACTTGTGATAATGAAAGGGATCCGAAGAAGAAACAATGTGTATTACTTTATGGGTAGTACAATTGTTGGGGAAGCAGCAGCGACAACAACTCCTACTGATGATCAGGAGTCAGAAGCAACCAGGTTATGGCATATGCGCTTGGGGCATGCTGGAGAAAAATCTTTAAAACTATTGATAGATCAAAGATTATTAAAAGGAGCTCGGGCTTGCAAAATAGATTTTTACGAGCACTGTATCAAAGGGAAGAAAACAAGGGTGAAATTTGGAACAACAATCCATGATACTGAGGGTATTTTGGATTATGTTCACTCAGATGTGTGGGGGCCTTCTAAGACAACTTCATTGGGAGGTAAACACTATTATGTTTCCCTTGTTGATGATTTTTCCCAGAGAGTTTGGGTATATACGATGAAGACGAAGGATGAAGTGTTGGGAATTTTCCTGAAATGGAAAAAGATGGTGGAGACTCAAACAGGCAGAAGAGTCAAACGTCTTCATACAGACAATGGTGGAGAATTCAAAAATGATCCATTTCAAAAGGTCTGTGAAGATGAAGGTATTGTCAGACACTTCACTGTCAGAAATACACCACAACAGAATGGGGTGGCAGAGCGAATGAATCGAACTTTGCTAGAGAAAGTTCAGTGTATGTTGTCCAATGCTAGGTTGGGCAAAGAATTTTGGGCTGAGGCTTTGGTATATGCTTGTCACCTTATTAATCGTTTACCATCTACTGCTATTGGTGGTAAAACTCCATTGGAGAAATGGTCTGGAAAGCCTGCTACAGATTATAATTCCTTACATGTGTTTGGTTCCACTGCATATTACCATGTTAAGGAGTCAAAGCTGGATCCAAGAGCAAAGAAGGCAATATTTATGGGGATCACCTCTGGTGTGAAAGGCTATCGTCTTTGGTGTCCAGAAACAAAGAAAGTAATCTTCAGCAGGGATGTTACCTTTGATGAATCTACCATGTTGAGAAAGGTAACTTCTGAAAATATGAAGCAAACAGATGGTACTCCCAAACAGGTGGAGATTGATGGCAACAGAATGGTCCCAGCAGATGCAGAAACTGATGATGACTCTCCTGTGGTAGAAGAAGAGTCAAATGAAGAAGAGGTTCAGACCCAAGAACCTCCACATCAACATGAATCAATTGCACAAAGGAAGGGAAAGAGAACCATTAGACAACCTGCCCGCTATGCTGATATGGTCTCTTCTACATCACCAATTGCAACTAATGATGTTCCTGCCACTTATAATGAAGCAGTTCAAAGTTCAGAATAAGAAAAGTGGAGGATTGCCATGAAGGAAGAAATGCAGTCCCTTCAAAAGAATCAGACATGGAAACTAGCTAGTCTTCCGAAGGGAAAGAAGGCAATTGGGTGCAAATGGGTATATGCAAAGAAAGATGGATTTCCTGATAAGGATAATGTTCGCTACAAAGCAAGATTGGTGGCTAAAGGCTACGCTCAAAAGGAGGGAGTTGATTATAATGAAGTATTTTCTCCAGTTGTAAAGCATTCCTCCATCAGAATTTTATTGGCTTTGGTGGCACAATTGGATTTGGAACTAGTTCAGATGGATGTAAAAACTATATTTTTACATGGAGACTTGGAAGAGGAAATCTATATGTCTCAGCCAGATGGATTCAAAGTTGATGGAAAAGAAAAGATGGTGTGCAAATTGGACAAATCGCTATATGGATTGAAGCAATCTCCGAGGCAGTGGTACAAGCGATTTGACAAGTTCATGATAGGGCAGAAGTACTCAAGGAGCAAATATGATCACTGTGTGTACTTGCGCAAGCTACAAGATGGATCCTATATATATCTTCTTCTTTATGTTGATGATATGCTGATAGCTTCCAAGAGTCAAACAGAAATAGAGAAGTTAAAGACTCAATTGAATAGGGAGTTTGAGATGAAGGATCTTGGTGAAGCAAAGAAGATTCTCGGCATGGAGATATCCAGAGACAGGAAATTAGGGAGGCTTTGTTTGTCTCAGAAAGAATATCTGAGGAAGGTACTAAAACATTTTGGCATAAATGAGAAGTCAAAACCAGTTAGTACACCACTTGCTCCTCATTTCAAGCTTAGTGCTTCCATGTCACCAAAGAATAATGCAGAACGGGAATACATGGCAAAAGTACCGTATGCAAGTGCTATTGGTAGCTTGATGTATGCAATGGTTTGTTCAAGGCCCGATATTTCACAGGCAGTTGGGGTTGTGAGCAGGTATATGCATGATCCTGGAAAGGAGCATTGGCAAGCTGTGAAATGGATTCTACGGTATATTCTGGATACCTTAGATGTTGGATTAGTATTTTAGCAGGATGATAAGGATGGTCAGTATGTAATTGGGTATTGTGACTCTGACTACGCTGGTGATTTGGACAAGCGACGATCAACTACTGGTTATGTGTTTACTTTTGCAAAAGCACCAGTCAGTTGGAAGTCCACCTTACAGTCAACAGTGGCTTTGTCTACTACAGAGGCAGAGTATATGGCAATTACAGAGGCTGTAAAGGAGGCAATTTGGCTTCAAGGGTTGCTCGGTGAACTGGGAATGGAACAAAAGCACATCAAAGTGCATTGTGACAGTTAGAGTGCTATTCATTTAGCAAAGAATCAGGTTTACCATGCAAGGACGAAGCACATTGATGTTCGATATCATTTTGTACGAGAGATTCTAGAAGAAGGTGGAGTCATAATCCAGAAGATTCTGACCACTGAGAACCCTGCTGATATGCTGACAAAAGTGGTAACTGCGGCCAAGTTTAAACATTGTTTAGACTTGGTCAATATTGTTACAAATTGAAAGATGGAGTTTGCAGACACTACTAAAAGTTGGATTTGTGAGAGAATTGTATGGGATTTTGTCAAGGTGGAGAATTGTTGTATGCCAAAATCAAGTCTCACATCTAAAGTTTTGTGGGTTTGGGAGGAGTCCTCTCCTTATAAATAAGGCTCCTCCCTTTAGTTCTAGACATCCCAAAATTGTCATCCTTCTTCTATTGGTAAATTGTTTCTTTCTCTCTTTTGTAATATTTTTTTGATTATTGAAATATTATTTTTGTAGTGTCCGAGGACGTAAGCCTCGTTAAATTCAGTGTTCTTTTGTTCCTTTTATGTCTATTTAATAGCTATTGTCGGGTATAGTTGTTGTTAATTATTGTGCTATTTAAATTACTTGATAAAATTCTGTCTAGGAGTTAGTTTTTAAGTGGACCGTGTGTCCCACCACACTTTCCTGGGAATTTTATCTTGGGGTAATTTTTAGTATAATAATTTTCATGCTAGTCATCTAGGTAATAGTTCTCAAAGTGAACTAGTTATCTTTGGTGAAAATTACCCGGTTTTCACAACATCTCTATGGTCGTCACCCCAAACTGCAATTCCATTTACATCATACGCAATCTTGATGAAGTCAATAGCTGTTCCATGTCGGATCACCATCTGCCTAATGCTACCAATATGCGCATCATCCCAAGCTAATCCACCATTTCCTCCCTAGGGGCCATTTTTAATATACATCTTCGCCATCAAAAAATGGAATGGATGAGCATATATTGAAATTGATGAGCAATAAGGAAGAGGAATAGAACTCATGATGTGTTATAAGTAGAAGATAACCAGCATATTGTCATCAATAAGAGGGGGGAAATTAATTAAACTTTATCAGAAAAAATATATTTTTCTTCTATTTATTAACCAATTTGAATCAAAAATAAAAAACTTTCCACTAAAAATAAAAGTGATTCCTTACCGGAATTGCCAATTTTCTTCTACCGATGTTGATGACTGTAAGGAAGATAATGTGCAGAACACAAAATAGCTGGAAAAAAGATGGAAACGAAAAATTGCTAGCTAGGGGAGCTGATATTCAGAACTCATATATACCACTCATGTTCTCATTGACTTGGAAAAATATGACTTCTGACTAATTCCATCAGATCTGTATAAAAATATAAAAATGGTAGTAGAGCATTCCTGGTGCCTTCATGATGGTAGTTCAATCTTAATTTAGTTGGAGTTATGTATTAGTTATGTACCCATTCCAAAGGAATCAGATCCACGATTGTCTGTCTTTTTTTAATAAAACAAACAAAAAAGAAAACTTGGTTGGCACTTGCAAAGTGCAAGTTACCTTTGAAGTGCACATTTTGTAGGAAACACTGTTAAGTATGAATGAAACTAGCCAATTTTAGTGTAAGTTATAGAATTAATAAGTTTATTTGCGGGAGTTATGATTGGTTATATGGTAGTTAATTATAAGGCATTAGGCCCGTTACATTAAGTCCATTAGGAGTTAGTATTTTAATGACCCAATTCAAGCGTAAATAATGATTTGATTATTTTTTAAAAGTGATTAATTAAATTAAAGATTTATAGGCATACTCGTTAATATATTAAATTTAACCTCAGTAGGAACTATACACTTGACTAACTTTTTGGAGGGGGATCATTAGTGAAAAAATTCTCTTTTGTCACGGCTGAAAGCTATAACAAAATAGCCACAAATTTTGCCACGGGCATTTGTGGCAATGTATGTTGTTTATAGGGAAGGTGATAAAATACTGCCGAAATGTTTTGGCATAATTGTCTTGTGGCAAAAATTGTTGCAAATATGTTTAAAAAATTAAAAAGAAGAAAAACTCTTACCAACCCCGGCAAAGTTCCAAAAAAAATTAATTAGAAGTTAGATGGGATTTTAGTAAGAAAAAAAATTAATATTGTCACGGACTTTGTCATAGATAACCGTGTTACAAAATTTTTAAGACATCAAATTTTTAAATAAGGAATGGGTATTTGCCGTAGGGCTATCCATTTGTTGGGTCGGGTGAGTTGAGTCGAATTTTACTCAACTCAAACCCAAATTGTTTGATTTCAAATTGGAGTT
>JAURVB010013819.1:0-25186 GCA_033002965.1 Piper betle | reverse complement strand
AGGTCGGATTTAGGGTTTTATTTTTCGCCCTAATCGTCCCTCGTGCGGCGTGTTTCCTCCTCGGAATCACCAGCCTACAGCACTGTGCAAGGTGCGGAATACTGCACAGCCCCCTACTGGACACCCACTCCGCACACAACCGGACAAGTGCCCGGTTCACGAACACAAGGTTGGACACTACTCGAACACAGCTTGGTCCTACTCGGACAAGCTGCTCGAACACCAAGGTCCTGTTGCACGTTCCAGTCCCGGCTCACCCACACACAGCCGGCACGCCCTGGCCGAAGGAATCACCCGACCAGCACTCGGTAACCAAATCCAACGTACACACAGTTGTTTTACGGACTTAAGTCCAACCTATATTCTACTAGTATGAATACAAGGAATAGTAATCCAACCCCCCTTGGATTACCAGCAAGTCGTGGACACAACCCACGGACTTGGCCTCTCGACACACACACTCGACAGGACTTCCCCAGCACTCGGCACGCAGGCTCGAGGCTGCTGGAATAGAACTGGGTGGTTCGGTCACAGGTGGACAACGCTGCACCGACAGCTTACCGGGTGTGCCCAGCACTTGGCCCCGACCAAGGCTGGTTGCAGCCACACACCGGCAATCCCCTTTACCCGACACTACCTCACTTCTCCACGCAGGGAGGCACTCACCCACACTTGATCACTCTTGATCTGATTTGTTCTTTTCTACCTTCACCACCAAATGAAGGTCCCTATTTATAGACTTGGCTTGGACAATTGAGGCATGACCCAATGCTTGATCCTGGACGTTCATCAACACATCAACGAACCAGATTTCACCAAACACGTCACCAACAAGGATGAGTCCAGATCTGCCCTTGACCTTTGAGTTATTTCATCAATGGACCAGAGTAGCCCTGTGACGTCATCCCAAACTCTTGGAGTTCCAATACCCCTGGTGCACCTAGCCCATGTTCCGATCCAACAACTCAGCAGCTCCAGAACACAACGCTGGCTCCCAACTCACTTGGATCCCGATGCCCTCGATCAACCTCAAACTCGGCTTGGTCATGCTGAGTCTGCATTTGATCACGACCGACATGCTCCTGGACTTGCCCATGTTCGGAACCGACTGCACCCGTTGGTTCCCCAATTGCCCGTCAACTCTGATGTCTGCTCGGGTAGGTTGTTCCACCACACGAATAACACCGATTATCCGCATTGGGCGCGGGATTATCTAGGGACAACCGCCAAACCCTAGCTCCCGATCGTCCCACCAGCTAAACCTGTGACAGTTCTCCCCCACCAATGAGAGCCGATGTCCTCATCGGAGGGCTAAGTCCCGCCAAATACTTCTTGATCCTCACCTCAAATTGCCATAGGTCCGCCGCCTTTTCCCAACTCGCCTCGCTTCTCGGTTCCCCCTTCCACTTGATAAGATACTCAGCCCCAGTGTTTGGAGCACCTTGCCTGTGATCCAAAATCCTCCCCACCTGTTTCGCAAACTGTTGCCGGATGGTTGGTGGAGCCCGCTTGGGATGAGCTCTCCTCGGATTGACCAGATCCTCATGGAAAGGCTTGAGAAAGCTGACGTGGAAAACCGGGTGAAGCTTATATCGTTCGGGTAGTTTCAACCGGTATGCGACACTCCCGACGACCTTCTCCACCTCGAATGGCCCATCGTACCTTTGCACCAATGCTCGGTGCACCTCGGTACGCCTGATCTTCTTCCAGATCTGGGGTGTGAGCTTCAGCATGACTTGGTCCCCGACGCTGAAGGATAACGGCCTCCTTCTAAGGTCCGCGTATTTCTTCATCCGCCGCGTTGCTTTGGCTAACGAATCCACCGCATCCTCGTACAACTCTTGCCTTCCTCGCGCAAATCTGTACGCCGCTGGACACTTGATCCCCCTACTCTGTTGGGCAACCTCCTGTGGTGTGAGAGGTTGATAGCCAGTAGCAACCTCGAAAGGACTCTGTCCCGTCGCTGAAGAACGATGCAGATTATAAGAAAACTGCGCCGCATCAAGAAGTTCCAACCAGTTCGTCTGGCTGGCCGTGACGAAATGCCTCAAGTACTCCTCTAGTACCGCATTCGTCCTCTCAGTCTGTCCGTCAGTCTGAGGATGGTTGGCTGTAGAAAACTTGAGTTTGCTTCCAAGCAACCCAAATAAACTCGTCCAGAATCGTCCCGTGAATCTGGCGTCTCGATCGCTCACAATGTCTGCCGGCACTCCAAAGTGCTTGACCACGTTCGCAAAGAACAAACCTGCAGCCACCTCCGCTGTACACGTCTGCGGAGCTGCAGAAAATACGGCATACTTGGAGAATCGATCTACAACAACCATTACCGAAGACATTCCCTTCACCTTGGGGAACCCTGATATGAAATCAATTGAAACCGAACTCCACGGTCTCGTCGGTGTAGGTAGAGGCTGTAGCAAGCCTGCCTCTAGTCTTCTTTCCACCTTGTCTTGTTGGCATACCAAACAAGACTTCACGAAAGCTTCGATATCGGCCTCCATTCTCGGCCAATAGTACACTCGGGTCATGAGTGCACACATCCGGTCCACCCCCGGATGCCCTGCCCACTGGGTGTCATGGGACTCCTCCATTAGCTTTCGTCTCAATCTACCGGTAGGGATATATAACCGACCCCCACTCGCGTAGATGATTCCATCGTCAAGCCAATATTTCCGAACCAGGCCCTCCTTGATTCGGTCAACCATCTTCTTGTATTCCGTATCTTGCCGCGCTAACTTCCGAACCTGCCCCAGTAGCTCGGTCTCTATCCTCGACACAGCTGCCACCGTCTCCATATTCTTCCGGCTAAGCGCATCAGCCACCTGATTTGACTTACCCGGGCGGTGTAGCCACTCAAAGTCGTACTCGGCTAAAAACTCTTGCCACCTCGCTTGTCTCGGAGATAATTTCTTCTGGGTCTTGAAGAAGGTGTTAGCGACATTGTCAGTGATGACAATGAACTTTGCCCCCAGCAAGTATACGCGCCACACTCGAAGACAATGTATTACAGCCAGCATCTCCTTCTCATGAGTGGAATACCTCGTCTCAGCTTCTTTGAGTTTCCAACTCTCGAAGGCAATCGGATGCCCTCCTTGTTGTAGTACGCCTCCCACGGCCTTGTCCGAAGCGTCCGTCACGACTTCGAACGGTTGACTGAAATCCGGCAATTTCAGTATCGGCTCCGATGAAATAGCAATCTTCAATTTGTCAAAGGCTGCTTGGCATGGCTCCGACCACGCCCATGACTGATCCTTCCTCAATAGGTCAGTCAGCGGTGACACTACATGGCTGTACCCATGTATGAACTTCCGGTAATAATTGGCCAAACCAAGGAAGCTCCTCAACTCCGTCACCTTTGTCGGTATCGGCCAGTCCACTACTGCCTTTACCTTTGATTCCTCCATGCGCACCTCTCCATGGCCAATTCGGTGGCCTAGGAAGCTGATTTCCTCTAGGCCGAACTCACACTTCTCACGTTTCACGTAAAGCTTGTGCTCCCGTAGCCGATCAAGAACTTGCCTCAGGTGACCCCAGTGCTCCTCCAAGGATTCACTGAACACAACTATGTCATCCAGATATACGACGACGAACTTGTCGAGGAAGTCACGAAAGACATCACTCATCAAGTTGCAGAACGTCGCTGGAGCGTTCGTCAACCCGAACGGCATTACGAGAAACTCATATGACCCATATCTCGTAACCATAGTTGTCTTCGGGACATCTTCCGGCGCAATCCGGACTTGCCAATATCCCGACCGTAGGTCCAGCTTAGTGAACATCCGTGCTCTACCAAGTCTGTCAAACAGGTCAGCTATCAAAGGCACAGGGTACTTGTTTTTGATTGTTACCTTATTCAATCCCCGATAGTCGACGCATAGTCGCAATGATCCATCCGCCTTCTCCTGGAATAGAACAGGCGCCCCATATGGTGCAATAGATGGTCTAATTTTCCCCGATTCCAGCAACTCCCCTAGCTGGAACTTGAGTTCTGTGAGTTCTTTAGGCGACATTCGGTATGGCGCCTTAGCTGGTGCTCTCGCTCCCGGCTCCAGCTCGATCCGGTGTTCGATCGCCCTCTTGGGAGGTAATCCGCCTGGTAACTCATTGGGCATCACATCGGCATATTGCTCCAGCAATCCCCGCATTGTATCCGGAATCGCCACCACACGATCCGGTTGAACCTCCACCATTACCGCAAGATAAGTCAAGGCCCCTTTCTTGCACCCCTTCGACACTTGCATTGCCGACAAGTGCTCCATTTCGAAGGTGCGGTCCTCGACCCCTGAAGGTGTTTTCTGGCCACGAACAAAACTTGCACCTGCTTTGTCCATAATCAGGATCCCTCCAAGTTGTGGAAACACTCCAACCCCGGCAGTCGCCATGAAGGCGTTCCCAATGATCAAATCGAAATCATCCATTTCGATGACCATTAGGTCCGTCAGTCCCTCATAGTCTCCCACTTTGACCCTTACGTTTCGGGCAATACCCTCCACTGGTCTCGCCTGGGAATTGACCGCCTTAATCTTGCTGGTGTTGTTCACGGTCTTCAGCCCTATCTTCAACGCCATCCCCGTTGAAATGAAACTGTGCGTAGCACCAGTATCCACAAGTGCTGAAACCTTCCTCCCATTCACACAAACAGGAACATACATCAAGTTGGCTCCCCCTTGAGCCCCGCGTTCAGCTCGCAATGCCCCGAGTATCTGAAGGGTTGATGCTCGGGCAGGAAGCACCTCTTCTTCCTGATCTGGGTTCTCCGCTTTCACCATGGCATTCACTTTGGCTTTGTTCGGACAATCCCTTGCCCGGTGCGGTCCGTTGCAGATAAAGCATCCGGACTGCGGTCCCTCGTTCTTCCAGTTGGATGAAGTGCCCGCCTTGAAAGGTCCACCTTTCCTCTTTGGTTGCGGTCTCCGGAATGGCTTCTTTTCACCCTCCCGACCGTTGCCTCGACCCTTGCCTCCTTGGAATTTCCTACTAGAATCGGCGTCTTGCATGGTTCCGGTAGGCTTGTAATCCACAAGAGCGTCAGCGGCCACCAAAGCCGCAGGCAAATCCTGGACTTTCTGCCGTCTCAGCTCCGTCTGAGCCCATGGTTGTAACCCAGTAATAAAATTAAACAACTTGTCTTCTTCCGACATGTTTTTGATGTCTAGAAGACGGGAACTGAACTCCTTGACATAATCTCGAACCGTACCTGTTTGTCTCAACTTTCTAAGTTGATCTCTTGCCATCCACGTTGTGTTTGTGGGCAAGAATTGCTCCTGAAGTTCCCGTTTCAGGAATTCCCAAGTTTCTATTCGGGGTCGGCCAGCACTCTCATCCTCCTCGGTGCGCGTTCGATACCATAACTTGGCATCCCCCGACAGGAACATACTGGCCATTGAAACTTGGCGATCTTCAGGTATATTTGCAGCAACAAAGTACTCTTGCATATCCCAAATGAAATTCCCTAGATCCTTGGCCGATCTAGTTCCTTCGAATTTCTTCGGCTCTGGCACCTTGAGCCTCCCCGGGATAGAGCTTTCTTCGGCTGCGCGGTCAACCACTCCTGGTTGAGGATAACTGGCTAAGACTTGCTTTATCAACGAGATATCAGCAATCACGCCTTGCAACACATCCTGGAACTCGCCCATGAGCCCCTCCGCTAACTCATCTTTGACTTGGCTGGATCCGGGTATGTTGCTTACCCGAGTGTTTAATTCTGCCATCCCTTCATTGATCACTTGCAATCGGTCGAAGATAGATCCCTCATCTTCGTTGGTAGGTCTGCCCACCAATGTCTCCAGCCTCGTCAGTCTCGTGTCCATCCTCCGGGTAAGAATTGTGGAGTCTTTCTCTCAGAAAGAAAGGTTGTGTCTCGCGAAGCCCTCGGTTTTCACCGAAGATCCAAGCTCTGATACCTCTGTCACAAGGTCGGATTTAGGGTTTTATTTTTCGCCCTAATCGTCCCTCGTGCGGCGTGTTTCCTCCTCGGAATCACCAGCCTACAGCACTGTGCAAGGTGCGGAATACTGCACAGCCCCCTACTGGACACCCACTCCGCACACAACCGGACAAGTGCCCGGTTCACGAACACAAGGTTGGACACTACTCGAACACAGCTTGGTCCTACTCGGACAAGCTGCTCGAACACCAAGGTCCTGTTGCACGTTCCAGTCCCGGCTCACCCACACACAGCCGGCACGCCCTGGCCGAAGGAATCACCCGACCAGCACTCGGTAACCAAATCCAACGTACACACAGTTGTTTTACGGACTTAAGTCCAACCTATATTCTACTAGTATGAATACAAGGAATAGTAATCCAACCCCCCTTGGATTACCAGCAAGTCGTGGACACAACCCACGGACTTGGCCTCTCGACACACACACTCGACAGGACTTCCCCAGCACTCGGCACGCAGGCTCGAGGCTGCTGGAATAGAACTGGGTGGTTCGGTCACAGGTGGACAACGCTGCACCGACAGCTTACCGGGTGTGCCCAGCACTTGGCCCCGACCAAGGCTGGTTGCAGCCACACACCGGCAATCCCCTTTACCCGACACTACCTCACTTCTCCACGCAGGGAGGCACTCACCCACACTTGATCACTCTTGATCTGATTTGTTCTTTTCTACCTTCACCACCAAATGAAGGTCCCTATTTATAGACTTGGCTTGGACAATTGAGGCATGACCCAATGCTTGATCCTGGACGTTCATCAACACATCAACGAACCAGATTTCACCAAACACGTCACCAACAAGGATGAGTCCAGATCTGCCCTTGACCTTTGAGTTATTTCATCAATGGACCAGAGTAGCCCTGTGACGTCATCCCAAACTCTTGGAGTTCCAATACCCCTGGTGCACCTAGCCCATGTTCCGATCCAACAACTCAGCAGCTCCAGAACACAACGCTGGCTCCCAACTCACTTGGATCCCGATGCCCTCGATCAACCTCAAACTCGGCTTGGTCATGCTGAGTCTGCATTTGATCACGACCGACATGCTCCTGGACTTGCCCATGTTCGGAACCGACTGCACCCGTTGGTTCCCCAATTGCCCGTCAACTCTGATGTCTGCTCGGGTAGGTTGTTCCACCACACGAATAACACCGATTATCCGCATTGGGCGCGGGATTATCTAGGGACAACCGCCAAACCCTAGCTCCCGATCGTCCCACCAGCTAAACCTGTGACAGCAAGTCAGGCTGCTTCCTTGATTATATTGGTGTTTACTACAAGCCTTTCAAGGTAGTCTATAAGCAGCCCAAGCAGCCCAAGTTGAGGATTACTTCATGGGATCGTGATGAGAAGTTAGAACAACAGAGAGAACTCTCAAAGGTACTTGTTATCACATAAAAAAATAGTATATATAATAGTTTTAAACTCTTTTTTTATTTGAAAAACTTCTCAAGTTAACTCGACTTTGTGGCTTGCTAAGCCAAACTCTATGGATGACTCTATAGTGACTGAATGACTGAATGACTGATCTAGTAATTGGCTCCCAGTGTTAAATAATAAAAATTGTCAAATATATTATTTTATTTTAGATCGGCTGAATCAATATCTTTTAAGTAGTATATATTATGTATTTTTCAATTTCAAATGTTAATAATTTCATATATCTTTTTATTTAAATAATTAATATTTTAATATATATGACTCCGGTCTTCTTGGAGTAGACTCGATTCCATTCCACTTCATGTCGAGTCATGTCCTAACTTTGAGTTTTTAAACTATGATATATATTCAATAACTCCATGTTAAGATTGGTCTAGAGTTAATATATTTTATGTATAGATTTCTAGACATATATATACTTTGCTGTTCTATAAAAGTATGTTCTAATGAAAATATGTTCTAATATGAAGAGGCAAAGTGGAGCGGGTGGGTGATGACCCAGTGCAGCGGCGCCAGGGGAGCCAGAGGTAGCATGGTGGAGAAGGTGGGTACCGGGGCAGTGGAGAGGCGGCAGGGGCTGTTGGAGGAGGCATGACCAGCGGGGCAGTGGAGAGGCGGTAGAGGCTGTCAGAGGCGGCATGAGCAGCACCAGTGTGACGGTAGAGCCGGTTGCTTTGGCATCGACATGGTGGGCAATCAAAGAAGGTGGTACGGTTCCTGAGGCGGTGTTGCGGGTAGTGAAATAGCAGAGTGGCCGGAGGGGGCAGTGCAATGGCTGAGGCAGTGCTGCATATGGAGCAGTGGGGAGGCTGGACGGGTAGTGTGATGGCCGAGGCGGTGGTGTGAGCAGTGGTCGCACAGGCAGCGATGCGGCGGAGGTCCAGAGGCGGTGGTGCGACGGCGCGGTTGAGCAGGTGGAAGCAGCCCGACAGAGCTCCAAAGGCGATGGGACGGCGACCTAATCGAGTGAGGGGAGGCAGTGGTAGCGGTAATCAAGGCAGTGGTGTAATGGCAAAGCCGAGAGGAGGTGGCAATAGCCGAGGCAGAAGCGCTATGGCGGCACGATAGTGCAACGATCGAGTCACCCAGTAAAAAATAGTTTTGGTTTGCATTGAAAACCAAAACAATTAACAAATCAATTAACACCAAAATATGATAACTCAAAAAGCTTGTCCTATAAAAATACTAAAAAAACTATAAGTATCTATATACAAATAATCAAACAAGTGTTGATGACCAAGTCCAATCAAATAAGTTGTAACAATTTGCATATAAGACAAAGCAAATTAAAGCACAAAAGAGTAAGGATAAGAAATCAAACACCAAAATTTTTAAGAGGTTCCCAACTGGTGTGTCCTCTCTTCTACACTACGTGTATCCTCCAGTTCTTTTATGGTTTATTATGAACAAATGTAAAGTGTATTACAACTTAAGTGTACAACCCCTTGTCCTTCACCAAGCAAGACCCAAGTGTTTCACAACAACTTGTCCTTCGATCAAACTCCCCCAAATTGGTTTCACAAGTCACGCTTGCCTTTCACCCTTTGACTTCTAGCTCAACCTACAAGTTGAACCAAACACTTGCAATTAATTACATCACCGAACCACGCTTCACACTTCATGCCTCAATCCTTTATGTATTATCTTCCCACTTGACTAGCTCTCAAACAACATCGAAACAACACTAATTAACACAAATACCTTCTCAACCTTGAGAATAAATACTTAATCAGGGCACATGTATCATATCAACCCACTAACATCATTACACAATCATAATTAAAGCATCAAATATTATTAACTACTTAATTATAAAAAATTTAAAATAACCCAAACTTCAATCACATAACACAAAACGCTCAATCACCCTGTTTTGGGGCACTCTAAAATTGTCAGAAAACACAATTTACATTTGTTAACGAAAGCCCAGTACTTGAGCTCCCAGTTCCCTTGAGCTCAAGCGCTCTGGCAGTTTTTACACACTCCTCTTAATAGAAAGCAGAGCGCTCAAGCATCCAATTTCCTGGTGCTCAAGCACCCTACCAGCTTTTACACTCACGATTTTTTTACAAATTTCATATTTTTTTCATATATATATATATATATATATATCAATCAAGTTTGACTCTTTTTCACATAAATTTCAAGGAATTTTCAACTAAACTTGTATAATTCATACATTAAAGCTGATCTAACTTGAATAAATCATCAAATTATCATTCCTAGAGTTAATTACTGATTAGATCTTGCACAAATACACCCATACTTCATGTAAATTCCATAAATTAAACATATGCTTCGATAACATAGGAATTCTTCATATGTTAAATCACAATCGTACACAAGAACTCAAATCTTTTGAATTATTTGTCAAATGATCTTTCTCCATCAAATGTTGACATAATATATCCATGAAAAACCTTATTCCATGATCTCCACAAATCAGATCTCATTCATAAAAATTATAATCCATGCATGTATGACATCTTAAACAATAAAAAATCTATATAAATGATGGATAAAATATGAAATAACGATGGAAAAATAAAGAATTACCCGAAACCCTAGCCGTCAACAAGGAAGGAGGAGGAGAGAAAGAGCCACTAAACAAAAACCAAGAAGAGGGACAGAAGTGACATAAGAGAAGGAGAGAGAGGGTCGCCCTCCTCTTATTTTCCCCTACAGATCCTTTTACCTCTCACAAAAAGGTAGACTCGACCGTTTTCCCTTAAAAAAATTTATTTAACTTAAATTTAATTGTACGAACACTAAAACGTAGACCAAAAACTTCAAACTTAACTCGGTAAACAATATTTTGGTGCAACTACATCCATTAAATTATAAAAATTCATTAAATAAATCCCTAGCCCGGTCTCAGGTCTCACATTCTCCCAAAGTTATAGAAATTGCCATCCCCGAAATTAAATGCAACCAATAAATGCGAGGACAAGAAATTGCTTCAAGTCATTCTTCAAAAAATTTGGGATAATCTTTTCGCATATCCTCTTCCTTTTTCCCAAGATGCTTCTTCCACACCTCGGTTGCTCCAAAGTACTTTTACTAATGACACGGTTTATGTCCTCAATACTTTATCTCGTTGATCTAGTATTTTCAATGAATTCTCCTCATAAGTGACATTGGGTTGAATATCCAGCTCCATATAATTACAAATAATGTGACTTTCATTCTTCACATACTTTTTGGGCATAGATACATGAAAGACATTGTGAAGTCCATCCAAATTAGGTGGTAAAGCCAAATCACCAACTTTTGCAATGATATCAAATGGTTCTATGTATCTTGGCTTTAACTTTCATGTGGACCCAAATCTGAGTGCACCTTTAATCGGAGACACTTTCAGATAAACTTTGTCTCCCACCACATATTATAGTTATTTCCTTCTACTATCAGTATAACTCGTTTATCTATCTTGAGTTGTTTTCATTCTTTTCTTAAAGATATTTACCTTCTCTATTGCTTCTAACAATATTTGTGGACCAACTACCACCACATCTGGTGATTCTAGCCAGCATGTTAGTAATCCGCATGGTCTTCCATATAAAGCCTAAAAAGGAATTATTCCTATACTTGCTTGATATGAGCTATTGTAGGTGAATTTCACTAACGTTAAGTGTTGTTCTCAATCACCTTCACAATCTACAATATAAGATCAAAGCAATTCTTCCAAAGTTTGTATTGTTCTCTCACTTTAACTATCGGTCAAAGGGTGACAAGTTGTACTCAACTTTATTTATGTTCCCATTGCTTGCTGAAACCTCTCCATGAATGAGAAGTAAACAATGAATCCTTGTCTGGCATGGTTTTCTTTAAAATTCCATAGTATCCGACTATATTATCCATATATAATTCATCAATTGTTCAGCTGTTCTTGTAGATTTAACCAGAATAAAATGTACTAATTTTGTTAATTGGTCTACTACAACCCAAATGGAATCATTTTTCCTCAGTGATTTTGGAAGTCTTGACACAAAGTCAGAGGTAACACACTCCCACTTCCACTTTGGTACATAAAGTGGTTGTAATAAGCCACTAGGTAATTGTTGTTCAGCTTTAACTTATTGACATGTTAGACACTTAGACACAAAATCTTTCATCTCTCTTTTCACACATGTCCACCAATAAGTGTGCTTCATATCCTATTACATCTTTGTCATTCTTGGTTCGATGTGCTTCCTCTTAGATTGACTTTCTCAAATTTCCATCCCCTAGGAACACGTAGTGTACCTCAAAATCTTGCCACACCCAAATCATCCACCTTTATTAGTTGATTTTTCCATGAATTATGTAAATTCTTTGTCATATACTTGAGTTATTTTCACTTGTTCTATAAAATCATTTGATATCACAAGGCTTGCTAACAGCCTGCAATAACATGCAAAACGGGATTCAACTCTCTTGACATAGCTCAAAATCTTGAAACCTAATGATGAGGAGATTGTCTATCCTTCCAACATAAAGCATCTACCACCACATTAGTTTCACTCGAATGATAGAGTAGCTGAAAATCAAAATCCTTCAAGTACTCCATCCACCTCCTTTGTCCTTTACATGTACATATCACTTTGTGTAAATATATATTTCAAATTTTTGTGATCAATGTAGAAGCCTCAAACTTACACTCATATAGATATTGTACTCCACAGTTTAAGTAACAGTAGACGACTGCCTGCGCTCCAAATCATGAGTGGCATAATTCTGCTCATATACTTGCAATTGTTTAGATGCATATGCCACCACTTTGCCATGTGGCATCAAAACACAACCCAATCTTAGCTTAAAATCATTACTATAAATAACAAAGCCTTCATTCCCATCACATCGTGTCAACACAGGTAGTATTGTCAACTTTTCCTTCAAGGTTTGAAAACTTACTTACATTTGTCATCCCACACCAATTTCACTTCCTTACGGGTTAATCTAATCATTGAATTGGCTATCGTGGAAAATCCCTTAATAAATCTTCTATAATGTCCTACCAATCCAAGAAAAGTTCGAATATCAACCACTGTCTTTGGTGTAGGTCATTCAATCATTACTTGAATTTTAATTAGATCAATTGAGACACCTTTCTTGGAAATTATGTGCCCCAAAAAGTATACTTCTATTAGCCAAAATTCACACTTGAAGACTTTTGCAAATAATTTGTTATCCCTCAACATTTGCAATGTTGTCCGCAAATGATGGGTTGGACCAAGAAAGATGAAGTTCAGAAAAAGAATTATGTGGACAAATTTTTTTAGAAAAAGAATGGTAGAATATAAGAAGCCCAGGAAACCCAAGAAATAAATTTCGAGAACAAAATTTTCTAAAGGTAGATAGACCATAATAAACCACAAAAATAGTCACACATCCAATACCTCTTGGGGTAAAATCCAATATCAAAATGAGGATATGTTTATAGATATTCAACTTAATTAATCACTTTTGAAGAAATAATGTAAGCTCATCAAGTTGCACTTGGACTGAGTGGTTACACCTTATATGAGCAACAAATATTTTTTAGTGGGTTTCACAAAATAATATTTATATATATTAAATTTTTGGTGCATAAATGAGAGGTGGATAAATTATTTTTCTTTTTTTAATATCATTATTTCTACTTTTAATTTTAAAAAAAGCACAAATCAATAGATATTTTGAAATTAATTTGTATTATAATTATTTTGATAATTAAGATGAAATGATTGTGTTGAAATTTTATAATTATCCTTATTATTTATTGTTTTATTTATTTATGTAATTTTTTAATTATGAGACCCACTAAATTACTTAAAATAAAAAGTGCAGCTTATATATATAGGGTTTTTTTTTCTTTTTTATTGGATAATCACTTAAAGTTAAATAGATTAATCAGCTACGTGGTTAATATCAGTTACATAAATATGGTATCCAACAATGTTTCCAAAACAGCTAAATGCTTCAATAATGTCAGCATAAATATTCTATTTAGAGACCCACGGTTAGATTTGCAAGGTCGATGGTAATTTCCATTTTTATTAAAATATTGTTAGCACTCCTTACGCAAAAGGAGTCGAGAGGGTTGAGAGTCTGCTCAAGGAAGAGATCAAAACCCTAAACCTCTCACACAGAGGCGTCTATAATCGAGGGCAGGATCCGACAAGAATATGGTGGCTTTACCGTAATCTCTACCGCCGTTCCCTCCATGTTTGCCAGGCTAAACCGAGTGTCCACCGGCACCGTACTCGATCTGGATCGAGTCAATAGCGAGCCATGGCGCAGCACTATTTGCCTGATTGAGTTAGAATAGCCATCATCCCATCCCATCCCCCCTTCTCCACCCCATTGCGCAACTTCCACTGCTCTTTCCCAGTATTCACTCTTCAATACCACAGGATCCAATCAGTGAACTTCTAAAAAAGCTCAAAATCAAGGATTTGATAAATTTATCACTTATTAAGGCTTGAGATCAAGTTTGTGGCTTGAGAAACAACTATTACCATTGCATATAAGCCGTGGTTGAGGAAGAAGATGCAATAGTAAGTGAGGAGCTAGGTTGTTGGATGAGAACATATAAAGAACTCATAGATGCCTACGGAGTACTGTTTAGAAAATATTCCACTATCTGCCCAGTTTTTCTTTTAGGATTATATACTCATCAAGCTAGATCCACTAAAAGAAAATTGCTCCATCCCAGCAAAGTTTATAGAAGTATGGCCAGATTGTTGTGATGGGTGAAGCTTCTCAAATTGCTTAATTAGTCTAATGAAAGGATATCATGATACCATATTTTTTATACAAGATTGCATCACGTACCCATATTTTTATACCATGTTTTTTTATTAATTGAATGAAAAGATTGTTGGTTTCTATGGCAAGTCTGGTTGGTTTTTGGATTCCATTGGTGTGTACTACGGGCTTCCTAAGATGTTGAAGACACCCAACACTTCAACAATTTGGAGTCTTCAATGGCTGCCATCGAGCTCCATGTTGCTGCCATACTGAAATCCATGAAGGATGCTGCTCGTGGTACATGAATGTACTATTTTTTTAAGGCGTAGAACTATTTATGATCTTTGCTGCGCTGATCAAATTCTCTTGGGTTGAAGTTTTTGTTGAAGTTGCATTCCATGAAGGACGAATGGAACTTTGTTGCACTCCGGCCAGGACGAATGGCTCAGAAAGACATGTGGATATGCACATCCATTAGTCCTGGCCGGTGCAATGCCGGTTCGACCTTCTCCCACTGGTTGGTGGTGAAGATGACAATTCGCTCGTTACCGCAGCTCGACCAGAGGCCATCGATGAAATTCAGCAGCCCTCAGTGAGTCAGCGAAATAAATCCAATATTATTAAGTGCTACTAATGAGCAATGACACCATCAGGATGAACAATTTTAGTTGCAAAAAATTAATTATATGTCAAAATATAATTAAGAAAAAAACTTTTCTTGCAGCGGAATTGATTGATTGACTAAAGTCATCAGGCAAATCAAGACCTTGGGTGGCCGCTGGCCACCAAGCTTTTTTTAAGTTTTGTAAATAGGGGTATTTTAAGATAATTTATATTTTTCCAAGCCGGCTTATAGGTCTTTACATGTAATAATAATGGAGAAGATTATGGATTTTTCCTGAGAATTAAACTAACCAAAGAGTTCGTATATATATTCCTTCAAAAGCAAAAGTCATATGTACGACCTTGACATAAAGTTGTAGATTGTAATTTACATTTACATATAATATAATGCCCAACCCTTAAAAAGACAAGAGGCTTGCTTCATTCTCAGATCACAGATATGAAATCACATTATAAGAAAAACTATACTTCCAAGTATAAAAATTCACATGCGGTACTCTGAAACAATGGTAGAAATTTTATACTTCAACAATGAACAATATTAAATGTAAATTTACTTAAAAACTAGAAAAAATATCTAAAGAATGAAGAAGATACAAAAAGATGTCTACACAGGCATGGTGTGTATTTGTTAAAAAGTGATGTATTTTGTAATTTATTGGGCTTATGGCATATGACGTAATAACTATGAACTTGAGGATACTAATATACTATACCTACCTTTTATCTAGGGGTGGGCATCGGTCGGACAGACATCGGACGAATTATTGTCCGCGTCCGTCCGAAATTTCATCGGACAAAACTTGTCCGACCGACTTCGGACGTCAAATTGTCTGTCGGGCCCGAGCAATGTCCGCGGACAGTCCGAAATTACCGTATTTTCCAAAAAAATCCTCTGCGCCGCGGTTGCCTCCGCCGCCGCCTGCCCTCCGTGGCCGCACTCTGCGCTGCCAGCAAAACCCCTCCGCTGGAACCGTTGGAATCGGCTCGGCGAGCCTGACGCATCTACGACGTCGACGTGCTCGGCGGAGGTGGCGGCTCGCCGAAAAATGGCTAAACATAGGCGGTCGGTGGTGGGTGACTAGATCCGGCCGGCCTGGGCGGCGATGGGCTCCGCTCTTGTCGGGGAAGGCCGTGGGAGGGTCGGCAATGTCAAAGCGGTGACTGGCGGTCGCGACGACGGTCGCCGGCGGCGGAATCGACGACGCGAGCACGTCGCTAGGCGCGGCGTCGTGGAGGCCGGGCGACGGCCGGGGCGCTCGGGGCATCACGGCAACGCCGCGGCGGGGCCTGGTGGCGACGATCGGCGGTAGGGCGACGTCTGCGGCGGCGACGAAAAGGGGGCGGCACGGCAAGGGTTTGGACGGGGAAGAGAAAAAGGTTGGGGGTTTGATCGATGGCAATATCGTAAATAAGACTTGACTCGACTCGACTCGACTCCGTCCCGAGTCAATAATAATAACTAACTCGAAATAAATCCTAAAAAATCCATAAAATAGAAAAAAATTTCATAAAATAAAACAAACACTACAACATCATAACGACATGCTTTATAACTAACAACCCACCCAAATTCCCTGTAACGCGTCCTAACGCGGTAAACGACCTAAAATTAATTTTACGATCCACTATATATAAAAATAAAAAAATAACTGGCATACTTTTATATATTCTAATAACTCATTTTTTTCTGTTGTGTTCATGACATTATCATCATATACTTGGGTACACATGACCCTCATGGCTCATACACGCGACCGGCATCGGCTCAGTACACATATTCTAAAACATACTCGACTCGAACCGACGTCTGAACCGATCGGTTCATAAGCATAAAACCCTGACTCAGATTGCGGGTTTTACATTATGTTTATAATGTGATATATTTTTTCGAAGATGGATCATACAAGTTTATTATTAAATGTAAATGAACAAAGTGGATGTGAAAAAGATAGCAAAAATTCGATTGCTAAAGAAGGAGAATCTATGGACAGTACATTATCAAAAAAGAGAAAAATAATATCCGGTGTATGCGCCTATTTTGATAGATAATATTAGAAGAATGGAACATTTCCTATTTGTCGTTATTGTGAAAAGAAGTTTGAAGAACTGAAAGTTATGAAACTACTCATTTATAAAAGCATATTGAAAGGAAATATCCTAATTTCAAAATAAAGAGGATATAAAACATGAGTAATTAACTTTTTTGTATTTTTTTCATGTAGGTGAGCTAGATGAAGAATCAATTATTAGAATATTTTATCTTTGAAGTATATGTAATATTGGACTACATTTTGATGCCAATGATTATTTTAAAGTTTTTATATATTGATTATCTTTTGTTTGACTTTAAAAATTGAGAGCATGTTAACTAAATTGTAAGTGGTTTGATATGATTATTAATGTGAATGTATAGTTCTAAATTCCTAAATATAAGAGTGACTTTTATCCTTTTTATATGTATGTCATTTTTAGATATTTAAGATATTAAATATCAATTTTATGTATAAACTTAATTAATTTTACTGTATATTTATATTTTAAAATTTTCATAAACTATAATATTAGTCTTACAAATGTTGAAGACATTATATTATTGATATAAAATATCGGACACTCGGTCGGTCGTTCGGTCGGACAAAAAAATGTCCATGTTTGGTTTGTTTTAATTCGGTCGATCGGTCGGTCAAATTCGGTCGGACATGCTTCGGACGTCGGACGGACGGACAAATTCAGACATCTGCTCCCACCCCTATAGTTTTATCAATCATTTTCAATCTATATTCTTCTCATCCATCTTTTCCTAAATAGTAAGGTTGTTAATTGAGCGAGCCAGCTCGTTAGCATTTAGTGTTCGGCTCGGCTTGACTCAACTCGAAACTCGACATTTAAACACTCAAGCTCGAACTCGACTTAAACTCGAATCTTACGAGCCGAGCTTGAGCAAGGTCGTGTTCGACTCGACTCGACTCGGATATTAATCGAACTCGACTCGTAACTCGACTCGAACTCGACTCGATAAAATAATATAATAATATAGTCTTTATATTATATTATATATATATATATATATATATAATATAATAACAAAGAAGTGAGATAGTTGAGATAGTAAGTATTCAAGTTGATGACCTCAAGGTTGTGGGTTCAATCCACATTGATTGTATTTTTTTAAGTGAGGTATTTTTGACTTTTAATCTAGCCAGTTTCGAGCTCACGAACAAGCTAGGTTCGAGCTCGGGAAAATTAAATAGTTTAAGTGTATTCGAGTTCGAGTTGAGCTCGAACACATAAAAGATATTCGAGTCAAACTCGAGCATGTATGTTCAAAACTCGTTCGATCTCGAGTTGAGTTCAAATGAGTTTCGAACTATTCGAATCGAGTTCGAACACAAGTTGAGCTCGGCTCACTCGCTCGCTCGTATAGCACCCCTACCCAATAGTATTGAAGTTAACATATATATTTGCCAGAGAGGTAGAGTTAAAGAAACTATGGTTAACTAAAATTGTCCGAACATGAGTAGAACACGTGAACTGATTAAACCATTTATGAACATCTATTGAGTTCGTAATTAAATACTAAATATCATGTGGCGACTTGTCATAAAAATAAGATTATTTGTTACAACTTTTGATAGTCACCAAAAAAATGTGAATATGAAAGAAAATGTTATCATAAAATCATAATTACAAATGAAAATTGTCACATAAACATTGTTGGTTGGATATAGTTAGCATGATTAGAAAAAGATCTACCAATCTTAAGGTCTAAATATCATTCCATACAAAAATAAATCCACCAAGGATCTTGGCATCACGTCATAAACAAATTGTAAAAAACCACTTCAAAGCAGCGGCGCTTTAGAATTTCAACATTCATTTTATCTAACCATATGAAAACTGATTTGAGGTATAAATAGTTGATGATAACCAAAATAATTTCTTTCACTTCTGAGTCCCAAATAATTCGATTAGGAGTCAGTAATCTTATGATCATCATACTTAAAAATCTTTTGCAAGCACAATGCTTCAAGCAAAGGATAATTGGAGATCAACTTCTCAACTTCTCGCCTACTTGATCGAATACTCTTAAAGCACAAGTACCCTGAACAATGGAAGGCTTACTGACTTGGGAAAGATGATATCACAAGCCATAAGAAAAAGATCTACAAATATCGTGTTGTGGCGACTCGTCATAAAATAAAATAAAATTATTTGTAACGACTTTTGATAGTCACCAAAAACAAATTGTGAATATGAAAGAAAATGTTATCATAAAATCATAATTATAAATGAAAATTGTCACAAAAACATTGTCAGATATAGTTAGCATGGTTAGAAAAAGATCTACCAAACTTTTAACGTCTAAATATCATTCCATACAAAAATAAATCCACCAGGGATCTTGGCAAGTTAAATCAAAATACAAATTATAGAAGATCAATCTTTGTAGTCTAACCACTTCAAACAGCGGTCTTGAGAATTTCAAAATCCACTTTATCCAACCATATGAAAACTGATTTGAGGTATAAATGGTTAATGATAACCAAAATAATTTCTTTCGCTTATGAGTCCTAAATAATTCGATTAGGAGTCAGTAATCTTATGATCATCATACTCAAAAATCTTTTACAAGCACAATGCCTCAAGTAAAGGACAATTATAGATCAACTTCTCAACCTCTAGCCGACTTGATCCGAATACTCTTAAAGCACAAGTACCCCGAACAATTGAAGGCTTACTGACTTGAGAAAGATGATATCACAAGCCATAAGAAAAAGATCTACAAATATCGTGCTATGGCGACTTGTCATAAAAAAATAAGATTATTTGTAACGACTTTTGATAGTTACCAAAAAAAATTATAAATATGAAAGAAAAGTTATTATAAAATCATAATTACAAATAAAAATTGTCACAAAAACATTGTTGGATATAGTCAGCATGGTTAGAAAAAGATCTACCATGGTCTAAATATCATTGCATACAAAAAAAGTCCACCAGGGATCTTGGCAAGTTAAAAAATATGATGCATCACGTCATAAACAAATTGTAAAAGACCAATCTTTGTAGTTTAACCACTTTAAAGCGGCGGCATTCAAAATTTCAACATCCACTTTATCCAATAATATGAAAACTGATTTGAGGTATGGATGGTTGATGATAACCATCTTATGATCATCATACTTAAAAATCTTTTGCAAGCACTGCCTCAAGCAAAGGACAATTGGACATCAACTTTTCAACTTCTCGCCTACTTGATCGAGTACTCTTAAGGCACAACTGGAAGGATGATATCACAAGCAGTAAGAGAAAGATCTACAAATATCGTGTTGTGGCGACTTGCCATAAAAAAATAAGATTATTTATAACGACTTTTGATAGTCACCAAAAACAAATTGTAAATATGAAAGAAAATGTTATCATAAAATCATAATTACAAATGAAAATTGTTACAAAAACATTGTCAGATATAGTTAGCATGGTTAGAAAAAGATTTACCAATCTCTTAAGGTTTAAATATCATTGCATACAAAAATAAATCCACCAGAGATCTTGGCAAGTTAAAAAATATGATACATCACGTCATAAACAAATTATAAAAGACCAATCTTTGTAGTCTAACCACTTCAAAGCAGCGACCTTTAGAATTTCAACATCTACTTTATCAACCATATGAAAACTGATTTGAGGACTGATTTGAGGTATGGATGGTTGATGATAACCATCTTATGATCATCATACTCAACAATGGAAGCCTGGTCAGAGATGTATTTTGGAAGATTTGGCTTAACAATATTCGACAACGAATAGGAGTGAATGCTAATGCTACATCAACATGGTGATCTAGAGAAAATATGACAACAGACTCAACTTCACTACTTTGTATGCCCTGATACGTTGACACCATCAGGATGTCAAGTTTGGACACCTTGGAACAAGGTTGTGCATCAGAAATTTGAGATAGGAATTCAGTAATAATACTGGAGCCATAGAACATGAGGCTGAGATGGTCTCGGCTACTCAGCTGCACTTTGCTTCCGTCAACTTCGGCCAAAAGTTTCTCCATCTCTTGGAGAGGATGCTTGTTCTGACTGCGTCTCTGGTTGGAGGAGGTGATATTATTTGCATTGGTAGATCTCTCGGAAGGTCGCTTTTGTCTGTAATCCTATCCATTGCTAGTGCAACCATTGCATACAATAAATTAAAAGGGATTAGAAAGATGTTACATTTATATTTATTTATACCAGTCGGTTGCCTCCAAATGACCCATGCCCGGCATTGTATAGTTTCAATTAATTATTTAAATTTTAACATAACTAGGCAATGCGCAATCAATAAAAATTAATTTATGAAAGGAGCAAATATTAAGATCACATGTACTTATTAAAATAGCTTGAGATGAACATGAAACCAGTAAGTTATGAATTCTACTCTCATTAGTCATGAACTCGTGCTATACAAAAGATTACATCACTTTTCATCTTGAAAAAGTATAATATGGGCTAGATTTAATTACAAGAGATAGAACCCTACGTATTAATAA
Source organism: Piper betle (assembly GCA_033002965.1). Taxonomy (NCBI): domain Eukaryota; kingdom Viridiplantae; phylum Streptophyta; class Magnoliopsida; order Piperales; family Piperaceae; genus Piper; species Piper betle. The sequence continues at coordinate 3,918 of JAURVB010013819.1, read as the reverse complement.
ATATTTATGGAATAGATTTAATTAGGAGAGTTAAAGCCCTTTATCCAATCATGAAAATAAAAAGGGAAATAGTCAAAATTAAAACATAATTAATGTTAATCAAAAAGTTCAAGTGGAGTTATATATACGAAAAGGTATGAGAATGTACCTAATTTTATAAAGAAAAATTATTATTCCGTGTATAGAAGAGTCATACGGTTACGTAAAAAATCATGTGTTTTATGGAAGAGCCACACTTGTTTGTAAAGGCACGGCTCTTCATATAAAAAGAAACTTAATTAACCTTATATTTTATTGGCTTTATTGTGATAATAATCTCTTTGTACATGAAAAGTCATACCAGTTTACGGGCTCATTTTCACATCACCCTTTAAAGATTAATTAATTAATTCATTAACAATTAATTAATAATAATTTAAAAATTAAAAATCTAAAATATTAATAAGCAAAGATATATGTATTAATATTGATAATTTTTAATTTCTTTATATATTGTCATGTCTTAAGTGTTTAAATGCTTGGCCTAGTTCTCGAGGTTTTATCATTTTTTATATTAATTTTTTATATAAGCCTGCTTAAATATGGTTAATTTTTAGATGTTATACTAGATAAATAAAGCTTGTTTGCCTGTGATGATAAAATGAAAGGTTGTGACGTTAAAAGTCTTAATTGAAGAATTCTCAAAGTATGGTACATTGAAATATATGCATAAGAGGGATATATATACATGAATATACACACTTGAAAAATGAAGAAGATGTTCAAGCTTTGACTTCGATGCATAGCATTGTATACTCTGGCCAGTTTCTCGCTGTAGACATGTTTGGAAAACACAACACAAGAAGCAAGGAAATAACCCTAATGGTGTGAGTTTCCTCCCCCAAATCGACGACGAGCTCCTTCCCTTTTCCCTGCTTGTTCCCTTGCTTCAGTGGGGCCATGGATTTGACGACTAGCCTGCGAAACAGAGGAGGTTAGGTTAGGAGGATGCCACCGAAATGGTGGAGGACGGGACAGGGATGAATCCCTTGCCTCCTTGTTGATCGTTCTAGAAAGTAGGAAGAAGATAAATGGAAAAACAAAATCAAGAATTCAATTCTCAAGTCATGTCAATTACAGTTTGTTTCTCACTTTATTCTGTTTTTCAGCCTAACTCCTAGCTTTCCGCCAGTACATTTTATTCAAAACTGACGGTTACAACTAAATGCTAACAGTTCGAAGCCCGCAATGCCCCTTCGTACTCCTCTACTCACTATATTCATACCAATTACCCTCCTTTACAAGAACCTTGTCCCCAAGGTTGAACAGATTACGAATTACAAGGAAGTATCCGCCATTGGAGTAGTATAAGGTAAGAAATTGGCACAGGAATAACAGCTGGCCAAGGCGCGACGAAATGCCATGCTTCAAAGCCAATGCATTAATCCCAGCAGCAATAGACGTGCACCTGTTTGATCCAAGTGCTCCCAATCTGCTGAATGCCACAAGTACCAAGCCTGGCCTTAGAAGTTAAAGATGCAGAAATAACAACAATAACAAGAACGAGGGAAATGTTTGCTCGGAGCACCTATAGGATCGACCAACGAATGCAACCACTGTTCTCCGTAAATCAGGATAATGTTTTATCTCCTTATCAGAAATGATTGAAAGTAGCATGCCAGGACGCTGAAAAATTCGTGAAAAACAATTGAGTGATTGCCGGAGCTGGGAGTGGAACTTGTTCAAATGCTTGTAGACTGTGTCCACTCGTTCTTTTGGTAGGATTGATAATGGCATCTTGAAGTGCTGTAGGGTGTGAACAACCTGTAAATTCATTAACAACCCTGTTTTTGGGTTTTGAATGAATGGGATGGCTTCTTCTTATCACACAACTGACCAAGGGGGAAAAGTTGTCCATGCAGCTCTATTGTTTTGTCCTTTTCAGTGAAAGACATTGTGAGGAATTCAAAATTCCATAGTATGGATCCCAATGTCTTCAACCATTGGATGCCGAGAACAACATCAAATTCTGCCAGTCGAAGGACGAAAAAATATGTCACCGTCTTATACCCGGGAAGATCTAACTCAACGCTCTTACACTATTCCCCACAATTTATTCTCTGCCAATAGCAACCTGAACGTTTATGCTCTTGTTTGTTTCCACTGGTAGCTTCAATTTCCGGATCAAACTTGCATTCAAAAGTTGTGTGAGCTCCCGAATCAATTAGCACTGTTACTTCATGTGTCCTCTCACTTTCCAACAACCTCATAGTGTTAGCAAGTGATGCATCGGTTAATGCAGTAAAAGAAATTGCGGAGTCATTGAATCTCTTCTGCGCATCATGTCTCTTGGCCGAAAGATCCTCTCTCTATGACTGTCAATGATGAATAGCTTCTTGCATTTGTGTCCATGTGGAAAAATTTCTCATCACATTTGAAACATAACCCTGCTTCTTTCCTTTCTTGCAACTGTTTGACACTGAACTTCCTGCCGGTAGTTGTCTCTTTAGGTTGAAAATCTGCATCCATAGCTACTTGCCTTTGCTACTCTCCGAATTGTGTTCCTTTGGAGAGGGAGCAGCTGTGTATTGAGAATCTCTCACTTGTCTTCCATATATGCAAGTCTCCGGCTCACATGATGCTACTAAATGCCTGGCGAGTCCTTGTGCATCTAATAAAGTCTCTGTCTTTGCTTTTACCTCCATTCGCAGCTGGGACTTGAGACCACAAGTGTAACTACTAATCTTCTGTTTTTAGGTCATATGTCCAGCTCTTGATGCCAATCTATTGAATCGAGCAATGTATTCTTGGACTGAAGAATCCTGAGGTAATCGAGTGAGATCTCCAGTAAAAATCTTCATAATCCGAGGGTCCAAATTGCAAGTTCATGGCCTCTTTCAATTGCTGCCAAGAAGTCATTTCCTGATGTTGTTGCAGCATATTGAACCAAATCTGGCGTTGTCTCTCCAAGTGGAAGCTTGCTAGATTCGACTTGCAATGCTTCATGGACATTGTGCAACTTGAAAATTTTCTCTGCTCGACTGAATCATGAGATGGGATCCTTTGCCCCATCGAATTTAGGGAAACTTAGTTTGGATCCCTTCAAGCGGTCCTCAATTTGCACTAATTGGATGAAACCTCTGGACATTATGTAATAACAGGTTCCACCTTTGATCTGAGACATTTCTTGCTCAAACCTTCCCCTGAAGACGTAGCTGGCAACTCCTCCCGGTCTAATTGCAGAATCCTTCCTCGACATCACTCACGTGTTCTTCCCTTTGAGGTGTTTCTTCGACTATCCTACCATTGATCATCAATATCCAACCCAACAACAGGAACCCTCATATGAGGTGTCCCAATTCCTCACGATTATCCAGATTCCCCTATCCTCAACCCTCGATTGCAGTAACAATTCGAGTTTTGCAGAAATTTCAGTAACGGCAGTAATCAAATGATCCAGAATATGTTTAATGTGAGATAATTCAACCGAGTTGGGTGATGGATTCATACCTCCCTCGCCTTGCTCTGATGCAAATTGATCTGAGTTTCCTCCCCAAATCGACGACGAGCTCCTTCCCTTTTCCCTGCTTGTTCCCTTGCTTCGGTGGGGCTATGGTTGACGACCAGCCTGAGAAACAGAGGAGGTTGGGAGGATGCGACTGAAATGGTGGAGGACGGGACAGGGATGAAACCCTTCTCCCTTGTTGATCGTTCTAGAAAGTAGGAAGAAGATAAATGGAAAAACAAAATCAAGAATTCAATTCTTCAAGTCATGTCAATTACAGTTTGTTTCTCCCCCTTTTATTCTGTTTTCAGCCCAACTCCTAGTTTTTCGCCAGTACATTTCATTCAAAACTGACGGTTACAACTAAATGATAACAGTTCGAAGCCCGCAATGCCCCTTCGTACTCCTCTACTCACTATATTCATACCACCGAA